>CM042550.1:22049605-22059605 GCA_023630585.1 Cranoglanis bouderius | reverse complement strand
GGACTGAGGGAGTGAGTGATGGAGGGATGGAGTGATGGAGAGAGTGAGGGAGCGAGTGATGGAGGAATGGAGGGAGTGAGTGATGGAGGGATGGAGGGATGGAGGGAGCGAGTGATGGAGGGATGGAGGGATGGAGGGAGTGAGGGATGGAGGGAGCGAGGGATGGAGGGATGGAGGGATGGAGGGAGTGAGGGAGCGAGTGATGGAGGGACTGAGGGAGCGAGTGATGGAGGGATGGAGGGATGGAGGGAGTGAGGGAGCGAGTGATGGAGGGATGGAGGGATGGAGGGAGTGAGGGAGCGAGTGATGGAGGGATGGAGGGACTGAGGGAGTGAGTGATGGAGGGATGGAGTGATGGAGGGAGTGAGGGAGCGAGTGATGGAGGGATGGAGGGAGCGAGTGATGGAGGGATGGAGGGATGGAGGGAGCGAGTGATGGAGGGATGGAGGGAGTGAGTGATGGAGGGATGGAGGGATGGAGGGAGTGAGGGAGTGAGTGATGGAGGGAGTGAGTGATGGAGGGATGGAGGGAGTGAGGGAGCGAGTGATGGAGGGATGGAGGGAGTGAGGGAGCGAGTGATGGAGGGATGGAGGGAGTGAGGGAGCGAGTGATGGAGGGAGTGAGGGAGCGAGTGATGGAGGGATGGAGGGAGTGAGGGAGCGAGTGATGGATCAGTGTGTTAACCCTGTTGGTGTTTGTTCTCACCAGCTGGACGTGTTCAATCGGTGTCTGTCGGGTCGTTTAATGTCTGAACAGTGTGGTACAATTTTCCAACAAACTCCGACATAATCTGACCTGGACAAAAAACGTTGCCATGACGATGAGGCAAGTGTCCCTGCCATTTTTTGGCAGGATTGAGAGCAGTCAGCCAATAAGACACAAGTATTCCCATGTGTTTTCCTGTAAACCCTGTCTGATTGGTCTCGTCTCCGTTCACTGAAGATACAAAATTACAGCACTGACGTCTTCTTTTACTGACCTTCAGTTACGTAGTGACAAACTGCTCCAAGTGGAGAATTATTAGGGTCTAAAGAGTCTCCGGGGCTACAGCCCTGAATCCCCAGGCCAGGTTACACCCCTGGACAAACCGAGCAAGATGTTTAAAGCTCTGCACATCCTCTGTATACAGTTCTCTGTATAAATCCAAGTAAGCACCCTGTCTCTCACATCACAACATCCAAGGCTTCTCCCACAACCTCTTTCATTTCACTCTTCATCTTTTCAGGTGAAGAACGACATGTAAAGACACTAATAACTGTAAAAGTTTAATTATGGTAAAAGGATCCATTTTTAAACCAGTCTGACTGTCCATAAAAAAGTTTGTTAGTGTCTGATGGGGCAGTGTGAACGTGACAGGTGTGTGTCTGTGCTGTGTGAACGTGACAGGTGTGTGTCTGTGCTGTGTGAACGTGACAGGTGTGTGTCTGTGCTGTGTGAACGTGACAGGTGTGTGTCTGTGCTGTGTGAACGTGACAGGTGTGTGTCTGTGCTGTGTGAACGTGACAGGTGTGTGTCTGTGCTGTGTGAACTGGGCTCTAAAGAGAAACAGAAGAACAGTATGTGACGTTTTTGGCGATGCTTTGTGTCTAGAACACCAGTACACACTCCCACATTGATTTTTTTTTTCTAACCAGCAATTCAATTATACCAAATACATGAAACAAAAAAAATCCACTCTATTACAATTAGTGACCACGCCCCAGTATCTCTTACCTGGAATAGGAATCACCTTGAAAAGACAGTCTTCAGTTGGAGCTTCACTGTCCTGTTATATGCCACATACACCATCCTCTCTTATTAACCTTTACACATCCCGCCCATGTTAACCTTTACACGGCCCGCCCTTGTTAACCTTTGCACGGCCCGCCCTTGTTAACCTTTGCACGGCCCGCCCATGTTAACCTTTGCACGGCCCGCCCTTTTAACCTTTGCACGGCCCGCCCATGTTAACCTTTGCACGGCCCGCCCTTGTTAACCTTTGCACGGCCCGCCCATGTTAACCTTTGCACGGCCCGCCCTTTTAACCTTTGCACGGCCCGCCCATGTTAACCTTTGCACGGCCCGCCCATGTTAACCTTTGCACGGCCCGCCCTTGTTAACCTTTGCACGGCCCGCCCTTGTTAACCTTTGCACGGCCCGCCCATGTTAACCTTTGCATGGCCCGCCCTTGTTAACCTTTGCACCGCCCGCCCATGTTCACCTTTACACCGCCCGCCCATGTTAACCTTTACATCTTTACATCTCAGGCAGTGTATCACTGCACACACTCAAATTGAGTTTTGCAACATTCCGACATGCATATTTTTGAGCCCAGCCATTTTTAAATTGATTAAAAATATTGGAACATGTGACTGACGGGTGTTTTTTTGCTGCCCAGGTGTGTCCCACTGAATTGATTCTTCAAACAGCTAATTGCTCTGAATGTCTACTCTTGGTTTGAGCTCTGGGTTTCACCTCTAAAGACTGCATTTGTTGTTAAAAAGGATAAACCAACATGAAGATCAGAGAGCTGTCTATGGGAGAAAAGCAAGCCATTTTGAAGCTGAGAAAAGAGGGAAAATCAATCAGAGGCACTGCACAAACATTGGGTATAGCCAATACAACTGTGATGAGGAGGAGGGAGTGGCCAGGCTGTGAGGACACACATCTGGCACTGATTTGGCTAATCAGTGGGAGAGAGAGAGAGATAAAGGAAAGAAACCACTGGTGTACTGAGGAACAGACATGGAACAGGTCGGCCAAGGAAAACAACAACAGCTGACTGTAGAAATATTGTCAAGTTAAGTGAAGGGAGTTTTTATGGCCATTTCTCTCTATATAGCTTTAATACATTGGAACGAAACGTCGTTTCTCCAGGACCATGGCACAACACAACAGTACACAAGACTATATAAAGTGCAAATACACAACAGTGTGAGACGAGTGCAGGACAACACATCTAGATGTAAATATCAGGAAATTAAGACTAAAATTCTGATCGTCTCATATTCATCTTTTCATCTCAAACTCAAAATGTCTTCAGTGTACAGCAAAAACAACAGAACTGGCCTTGCTGTTCCAATAATTTTGGAGGTGACTGTATATTACTGGCACTACAAAAATCCATAAGTCTAATGTGTTTAAGAGATTGATGAGTTCCATGATGTGTTGACAGTGAGACCCCTAAGTCTGTGACATTCTCACTCACTATGCAGTGATTTGGGACACGGCCTGTGAGTGCTCTTCTCTGATTGGCTTCTCATTAGTGTGTAGGTGTGAACTAAACTGAGTGTGTTATTGATGATGTCACAGGCAGAAGTTCACTGTGGTGCAGTAATGCACAGCTCCTGCATACATGCTCACACACACACACACACACACACACACACACACACACACACACACACACACACACACACACTCTCTCTCTCATAGTGATTAATCTTTATTTTATTAGAAATTGACCAAAACAGTAAATGAACATATTTAATAAACATTAATATGGAGTCATGGAAAACTTTACAGACTGTAGCTGGTCCAGGCATTTTCTTTACACACACTCCATCACTCTCTCTCTCTCTCACACACACACACACACACACACACACACACACACACACACACACACACAAAGCTGAACTCTGTAGTGTAAAACCTTTGATATAAAAATACAAGTAGCATTGTAATAATGTAAATAGTGAAATACTAAATAATGTTTAGCAGAGGGAGTGTGTGTGTGTGTGTGTGTGTGTGTGTGTGTGTGTGTGTGTGTGATGGAGTGTGTATGTGTGTGTGTGTGTGTGTGTGATGGAGTGTGTATGTGTATGTGTGTGTGTGTGTATGTGAGAGTGTGTGTATATGAGAGAGTGTGTGTGTGTGTATGTGAGAGAGTGTGTGTGTGTGTATGTGAGAGAGTGTGTGTGTGTGTATGTGATGGACTGTGTGTGTGTGTGTATGTGAGAGAGTGTGTGTGTGTGTATGTGATGGACTGTGTGTGTGTATGTGAGAGAGTGTGTGTGTGTATGTGAGAGAGTGTGTGTGTGTGTGTGTGTGTGTGTGTGTGTGTGTGTGTGTGTGTGTGTGTGTGTATGTGAGAGAGTGTGTGTGTGTGTATGTGAGAGAGTGTGTGTGTGTGTATGTGAGAGAGTGTGTGTGTGTGTGTGTGTGTGATGGACTGTGTGTGTGTGTGTATGTGAGAGAGTGTGTGTGTGTGTATGTGAGAGAGTGTGTGTGTGTGTATGTGTGTGTGAGTTTTTGTAAGAACAGAAACAGAAGGAAAAACAGTGTATTTAATAATAAACTGTAATAATCTGTAACTCCCAGGTGATTATTTTATTACAGCAGTGAATCAGGTTAATGCTAATGCTAATGCTAATAATAATCATTAACTAGTATGAAGTGAGCAGGGAATCGAACACAGCTCTGACCTCCAACTCTGACACATGGATCACCACAGTGAGGGCCTCTACACTGAGGGTCAGGGCTTAGGGTTTAGGGGTTTAGGGTTTAGTGTTCAGGGCCTAGTGGTTTAGGGCTTAGTGGGTAGGGGTTTAGGGTTTAGTGTTCAGGGCTTAGTGGTTAGGGGTTTAGGGTTTAGTGTTCAGGGCCTAGTGGTTTAGGGCTTAGTGGTTAGGGGTTTAGGGTTTAGTGTTCAGGGCCTAGTGGTTTAGGGCTTAGTGGTTAGGGGTTTAGGGTTTAGTGTTCAGGGCCTAGTGGTTTAGGGCTTAGTGGTTAGGGGTTTAGGGTTTAGTGTTCAGGGCCTAGTGGTTTAGGGCTTAGAGTTTAGTCAGATTGATGCTGTGAGCTCTACTGAGCACGCTTGGATGGAGGCACCAGGTGAGCAGGCAGCTCGGCAGGTAACTCATGACCTTCAAGCTTCACCTTGATCAGGTGATTAGCTAAGGCAAACTCGTCGTCGTCAAGGAAACCGTCCCTGTCAACATCGGCGAGTTTCCAGATCTTTCCCAGCACGGTGTTGGGCAGTTTGGACTTGACCATCTCACGCTTGGCCATGGCACCGGTCACTTTACCGTTGATGGGGGACAGGGTGTAGAAGATCTCATCGTAGGTGGGCTTGTCTTTCTGCACCACCCACTCCAGCTCGTCAATGCCCTCAGACACGCCCTCACCATAACCACCACCAAAAGGTCCCACTGACACGCCCTCGAAAGCCCCGCCCTGCACTGCAGTGGTGGGCGTGGCCAACTCCTCTTGCCGCACCAGTGCCATGAGCTTTGCGATGTCATTCTCCAGCAGGTCATCCACGCAGTCCAGTAGCTTCGGCTTCAGAGCCTGGAACTTAGTGAAGTCCTGAGACACCAGAAGCTCCTACACATACACACACACACCCACACACACACACACACACACACAGGAAAGGAAAGAATGGCATATGTCCACTTGGCTGCAGGATGACTTGCTTTAGTAACAAATCATTCCACACACTCACTACGCACAAACACACACATACACAAACACACACACTACAAACACACACACACACACACTATGCACACACACACACACACTACAAACACACACTACAAACACACACACACACACACACACACACACACACAAACACACACTACAAACACACACACACACAAACACACACACACACAAACACACACACACACACAAACACACACACACACAAACACACACACACACACTACATAACACACACACACTACATAACACACTTAGGGCCTGTTCACACCAAGAATGATAACTATAACTATAAAGATACAGTTTTAAAAATCATTCTATATTTAAAAGAATAGAGTCACACCACAAAGTTAATGATAACTGTATAGTGGAACGATATCGCTGGGATCACTTTCAGAACGATTTTTTTCCAGCTGATGAACGATAAAACACTGACAGCCAATCAGACTCCATTTGAATTTAAAGCTCTCACACATTTAAAATGTGAGACGACACGGACCAATATACGGAGAACAGTCAGTTACTCCCTCGGAATGAATGGTGAGGAATATTAACAGAGATGAGATCATAATGCCGAGCTAGCAAACATTAAATTACCTCAAATATCCAGCTTCCTTTGAAGTTGCAGTGAAAAAGACTAGGTGTTGTTTTTATTCAGTAGATTAGATATGTTTACTGTTTAAGTAGATTAGATAGATTCACTGTTTAAGTAGATTACATGGATTCACTGTTTAAGTAGATTAGATATGTTTACTGTTTAAGTAGATTAGACAGATTCACTGTTTAAGTAGATTAGATAGATTTACTGTTTAAGTAGATTAGATAGATTTACTGTTTAAGTAGATTAGATATGTTTACTGTTTAAGTAGATTAGACAGATTCACTGTTTAAGTAGATTAGACAGATTCACTGTTTAAGTAGATTAGACAGATTCACTGTTTAAGTAGATTAGATAGATTTACTGTTTAAGTAGATTAGATATGTTTACTGTTTAAGTAGATTAGACAGATTCACTGTTTAAGTAGATTAGACAGATTCACTGTTTAAGTAGATTAGACAGATTCACTGTTTAAGTAGATTAGACAGATTCACTGTTTAAGTAGATTAGACAGATTCGACAGATTCACTGTTTAAGTAGATTAGACAGATTCACTGTTTAAGTAGATTAGACAGATTCACTGTTTAAGTAGATTAGACAGATTCACTGTTTAAGTAGATTAGACAGATTCACTGTTTAAGTAGATTAGACAGATTCACTGTTTAAGTAGATTAGACAGATTCACTGTAAGTAGATACGCTCAAAATGTAGCATGCTGAGGACATCTGCTGGTTAAAGTCATAAAGTCTCATCCATTTTCACTTTGAAACCGCAGTGTGAGAGCTAAACAGACCCTTATATCGTTCGCTGGTGTGGACACAAATATAGTTATCTTTATCGTTTCAGTTATCGTTATAGTTATCGTTATCGTTCTTGGTGTAAACGGGTCTTTAGTGTACCTGCATTTTAGAGAGCTTTGGGAAATCCCCAGGAGAGATCTGATGCTCCTTCTCGATCTTGCTGTAGATCTCTCCCAGATTAGCGATCAGCTCCTTCTTCTTATTCTCCTTACCAAACATGTTTGGCATCTCCTTCTTCAGGGCACTGATGATGTATGCCTGCACCTACACAAACACACACACAGCTCTGAGAGACTCTTACTGTATTCCTATGCTTCTTAGTCTCCACAACAGTTTCTTCCCTGAGGCAGTCAGATTATTCAACACCCTGCTGCCTCCCAATGCTCTCCTGAGCTGATCAAACACCTAACCCACACCAAACCCACACCTAACCCACACCAAACCCACACCAAACCCAGTAAGACTAAATACCACTGCACACCTGCACTTTACAAAGCTGCATCAGTCACTTT
This sequence comes from Cranoglanis bouderius, assembly GCA_023630585.1. NCBI lineage: Eukaryota > Metazoa > Chordata > Actinopteri > Siluriformes > Cranoglanididae > Cranoglanis > Cranoglanis bouderius. The sequence continues at coordinate 22,052,265 of CM042550.1, read as the reverse complement.
ATGGAACACTACACGTATTGCCTACCAATAGTTTAGAGTTTACAGCCCATGTTCTGTGTGTTTATTGTCCTGCACTTGTCTCAGACTGACATTCTGTTCCAATGTATTCAAGCTATATAGAGAAATGACAATAAAAACTCTTTGACTTATTCCTTGTGTGTATCTGTACTGCATGCTTGAACAATGCACTTGATCTTACACTAGGGGGCAGCAAAGGCGAGCCTACAGTGTTAGTGTAGGGTGTACGGTGTAGGGTGTAGGATACCTTGGCAAGGCGAGCTCTCTTGATGAGGTCATTGAGTTTGCGCAGCGCGGCGTTGCGTGGTAAACCCTGGATGTCTCTGAACAGGTCATGTTGTTCTGCCTCAAACAGTCGGCGGTTGTCCGGCACCAGCAGTGGCTGCGTCCAGAAAGAGCCGATGTAGACACGCAGCACCTCAGGAGTGTTGACTATCTTACCGAGAGACCACATGAGGGCGCCGTAGACCCGCATGAGCTGCTGCGTGCTGATCTGATCAGCCTTGTTGAGAACCACACGCATTTTGTCCTCATGGTTCTTCAGAGCGCGGATGACCTCAGAGAACTCGTCTGAAATGTCCAGCTTGTGGGCATCAAACAGCAGAATGATCCGGTCCACTCGCTCAGCAAACCACTCCAGCACCGCTGCAAAGTCATAACCTACACACACACACACACACACACACACACACACACACACACATTTAGTGCTCACAGACACTTCAGATAAAAACTATAAACTCCATCTTTTCACTTATTTGAGTGAGTGAGAGAGAGAGATTATCCTCTTGACCCTCTGTTTCCTCTGTGTGTGTGTGTGTGTGTGTGTGTGTGTGTGTGTGTGTGTGTGTATATACACTCCACCCTATTTTCCTACTGTCATAAAGTTGAGTGTGTGATGATGTGTGTGTGTGTGTTTCCTTTCACAGGAAAACCACAATTTTTCCTCATTGTGTTCGTTGTGTTCGTTGTGTTCAGTGTTCAGTGTGTTCAGTGTGTTTAGTGTGTTTAGTGTTCAGTCTGTTTAGTGTTCAGTCTGTTTAGTGTTCAGTGTGTTCAGTCTGTTTAGTGTGTTCAGTGTGTTTAGTGTGTTCAGTGTGTTTAGTGTGTTCAGTGTGTTTAGTGTTCAGTCTGTTTAGTGTTCAGTCTGTTTAGTGTGTTCAGTCTGTTTAGTGTGTTCAGTCTGTTTAGTGTGTTCAGTGTGTTCAGTTTTCAGTCTGTTCAGTGTTCAGTCTGTTCAGTGTTCAGTCTGTTCAGTGTTCAGTCTGTTCAGTGTTCAGTCTGTTTAGTGTTCAGTCTGTTTAGTGTTCAGTGTGTTCAGTCTGTTTAGTGTTCAGTGTGTTCAGTCTGTTTAGTGTTCAGTGTGTTCAGTCTGTTTAGTGTTCAGTGTGTTCAGTCTGTTTAGTGTTCAGTGTGTTCAGTCTGTTTAGTGTTCAGTGTGTTCAGTGTTCAGTGTGTTCAGTCTGTTTAGTGTTCAGTGTGTTCAGTCTGTTTAGTGTTCAGTGTGTTCAGTCTGTTTAGTGTTCAGTGTTCAGTGTGTTCAGTGTGTTTAGTGTGTTTAGTGTTCAGTCTGTTTAGTGTTCAGTCTGTTTAGTGTGTTCAGTCTGTTTAGTGTGTTCAGTGTGTTCAGTTTTCAGTGTGTTTAGTGTTCAGTCTGTTCAGTGTTCAGTCTGTTTAGTGTTCAGTCTGTTTAGTGTTCAGTGTGTTCAGTCTGTTTAGTGTTCAGTGTGTTCAGTCTGTTTAGTGTTCAGTGTGTTCAGTCTGTTTAGTGTTCAGTGTGTTCAGTGTTCAGTGTGTTCAGTGTTCAGTGTTCAGTGTGTTCAGTGTGTTTAGTGTTCAGTGTGTTTAGTGTTCAGTGTGTTTAGTGTGTTTAGTGTGTTTAGTGTTCAGTGTGTTCAGTGTGTTCAGTGTTCAGTGTGTTCAGTGTGTTCAGTGTTCAGTGTGTTCAGTGTGTTTAGTGTTCAGTGTGTTCAGTGTTCAGTGTTCAGTGTGTTCAGTGTGTTTAGTGTTCAGTGTGTTCAGTGTTCAGTGTGTTTAGTGTTCAGTGTGTTCAGTGTGTTCAGTGTGTTTAGTGTTCAGTGTGTTCAGTGTTCAGTGTTCAGTGTGTTCAGTGTGTTCAGTGTGTTTAGTGTTCAGTGTGTTCAGTGTGTTTAGTGTTCAGTGTGTTTAGTGTTCAGTGTGTTCAGTGTTCAGTGTGTTCAGTGTTCAGTGTGTTCAGTGTTCAGTGTGTTCAGTGTGTTTAGTGTTCAGTGTGTTCAGTGTTCAGTGTTCAGTGTGTTCAGTGTGTTCAGTGTGTTTAGTGTTCAGTGTGTTCAGTGTTCAGTGTGTTCAGTGTTCAGTGTGTTTAGTGTTCAGTGTGTTCAGTGTTCAGTGTGTTCAGTGTGTTCAGTGTGTGTTCAGTGTGTTCAGTGTGTTCAGTGTTGAGTGTGTTCAGTGTGTTCAGTGTGTTCTGTGTTCAGTGTGTTTAGTGTGTTCAGTGTGTTTAGTGTGTTCAGTGTGTTTAGTGTGTTCAGTGTGTGTTTAGTGTTCAGTGTGTGTTTAGTGTTCAGTGTGTTTAGTGTGTTCAGTGTGTTTAGTGTGTTCAGTGTGTTCAGTGTGTTTAGTGTGTTCAGTGTGTTTAGTGTTCAGTGTGTACCCAATTC
>CM042550.1:22042105-22044605 GCA_023630585.1 Cranoglanis bouderius | reverse complement strand
CCTCGGCTGATCCTCTGCTTTTCTCCAGACAGAATTCCGGGTGTGTCGATGATGCTGATGCTCTCCAGCACGGGATTGGGCAGCTGAGCACACACAAACCTGCACACATACATGGTGACTTTACACAAGTGTGTATGTACTAGTGATGCGCGGATCGCGGTTATATCCACGGGCGCTGCAGATAATCCACAGATCGGGCGGGTCAAGTTATAAAAAATAACATTCTGATTAATTGCAGGTGGGTCGGGGGTGGAAACGATAAATCATTAATGAGGTAAACATTCTCTCAAATATGGGCTAAAACTACATTAAATAAACTACATTCTCTCAAATATGAACATGTTTAAAACACCATATTCCCGCCAGGCAGACAGGCACTGATTTGAGCTCAAGTTCAGTTCAGTTTATTTGTATAGCGCTTTTAACAGTGGACATTGTCCCAAAGCAGCTTTACAGAAATATATAAATTCAGGATATAGATTTTAAATGTATGAATTTATCTCTAATGAGCAGCCAGAGGTGACGGTGGTGAGGAAAAACTCCCTGAGATGATATGAGGAAGAAACCTTGAGAGGAACCAGACTCTAAAGGGAACGCATCCTCATCTGGGTGACACCGGACAGTGTGATTATAAATAAATAAATCCCTTCTATATCCCTTCTATTTGCACTGGTTAACATACACAAACATACACCACGCGAGCTGCACGGGGGCTTTCTTAATCAGAAATGGAGGCAAAACAGGTCCGAGAGAAAATTAAAAAAGGAGAATTAAAAACAAAACAGAAGGAAAGAAAAGTACCGTGAGGGAGTGTTTTAGTGAACGAGGAGGAATTAAGTGCTGGGTTAAAGTTTCAAGGGAGTAAAGCCTGTGATTATTCTATTAAGAAAATGTAATTTTGTCAAATAACTTTTGTTTTAAATAAATGTTCATTTAAAAGCAGCATTCATCAGTGTATTATGTTACCATTAGAGATGTGTGCATCAGCTCTGGAGTCGCCGAGTCCGCTGTTGAAGAAGGTGATCATCCATTTACCAGATCATCTCTCTTAACACATACCGATTATTGTAATTTTACGATCGGGTGCGGGTCGGGTTCCGATATCTAAACCAGAGATAACTGTAGGCGCGGGTCGGGTTCCGATATCTAAATCAGAGGTAACTGTAGGCGCGGGTCGGGTTCGGATATCTAAACCAGAGATAACTGTAGGCGCGGGTCGGGTTCGGATATCTAAATTGGAGATAACTGTAGGCGCGGGTCGGGTTCGGATATCTAAACCAGAGATAACTGTAGGCGCGGGTCGGGTTCCGATATCTAAATCAGAGGTAACTGTAGGCGCGGGTCGGGTTCGGATATCTAAACCGGAGATAACTGTAGGCGCGGGTCGGGTTCGGATATCTAAACCAGAGATAACTGTAGGCGCGGGTCGGGTTCCGATATCTAAATCAGAGGTAACTGTAGGCGCGGGTCGGGTTCCGATATCTAAATCAGAGGTAACTGTAGGCGCGGGTCGGGTTCGGATATCTAAACCGGAGATAACTGTAGGCGCGGGTCGGGTTCGGATATCTAAATTGGAGATAACTGTAGGCGCGGGTCGGGTTCGGATATCTAAACCAGAGATAACTGTAGGCGCGGGTCGGGTTCGGATATCTAAACCAGAGATAACTGTAGGCGCGGGTCGGGTTCCGATATCTAAACCGGAGATAACTGTAGGCGCGGGTCGGGTTCCGATATCTAAACCAGAGATAACTGTAGGCGCGGGTCGGGTTCCGATATCTAAACCAGAGATAACTGTAGGCGCGGGTCGGGTTCGGATATCTAAACCAGAGATAACTGTAGGCGCGGGTCGGGTTCGGATATCTAAACCGGAGATAACTGTAGGCGCGGGTCGGGTGGATGATTTGTTTTTGGGTGACGATGGAGCTGATCCGTGCATCTCTAGTATGTACACACACACACACACACACACACACACACACACACACACACACGTAGTGACTTTACACAAACCTGTACACACGCACACACATACACGTAGTGACTTTACACAAACCTGTACACACGCACGCACACACACACACACACACACACACACACACACACACATGTAGTGTCTTTACACAAGTCAGTCTCAGTGTTTAAGTCCAGGCTGAAAACATATTTGTTCTTTTTGTGAATAGTTTTGTTCTTAGGTAAAGGAGCAGCTCTAGAGGTCTCACAGGTCATAGTGTGTTGTGGTGAACTGGGATGTTTGGATGCTGTCGCCCCCCCACTTTCATGTGTTCACCCAGGTGTGTTGATGGTGGGGTGGCTGGCCGCCTTATGTCCCAGGGAGCCCTCATGTCTGTGTTACCCTCTGGCTCTGCCTTTTAGTTATGATGTCATAGCTAGTCTTACCGGAGTCCCTGCTTTCACTCACACAGAGTACACTGTCCTTAACCATTACGGAACAATAAGCAACTAATAATAATAATAATAATAATAATAATAATAATAATCT
>CM042550.1:22024605-22027105 GCA_023630585.1 Cranoglanis bouderius | reverse complement strand
CCCTAATGGACACTACAGGTACTGCAGGAGGGCCTTTAACTAGATCCTGACACTCCTGATTTAGGCCACACACACACACACACACACACACACACACACACACACATACACACACACAGAGTTGAACATAAGAGTTTAATCATATAAACCAGGCTGTACAGAATACACACAGACACACACGGCTGTTAGCAGTAAAACCGTTGTCACTTCTTTGTCCTTTTCTTTTTCTTCTTCTCTCCCTCAGTCACGTCTCTGACGTCATCCTCAACTTGTGCTGCTCTTTTCCCGCTCTTTTCTGTCACCGTTTCCATGGAGTCCCAGACTTCATCCTCTTCTGTTTTCACCTCCTCCAGCTGTTCATCCTCATCTGACACACTCTGCTTCAGGAGAAACAAACAATGTTAAAGCTACAGTTAGCACCATTACACACACACACAGTTCTCAGAGATGCGGGCCACACCTCCTCTGAGGGCCACGCCCACAAGTCCCCATGGTTTAATAAAAAATCAACACTGATGCACTCACCTGCAGATCTCTACTGGACAGCAACACACAGTTCAGCCGGGACTTCAGATAGACCTACACACACACACACACACACACACACCATTTACACAAACATTATGACTAATTGTTACAGAGGCAAACGTGTGTGTGTGTGTGTGTGTGTGTACCTTGTGCATTAATGTTCTGTCCTGCAGGTTGTGTATTCGGAGGAAACGGTCGAGGCCACAGGAGGCTACGAGGGGTAACGTTGGGTGACACTGCAGCCCCCTCACACTGCCTGCCACGCCCTTCATACACCCACGCACCAGACCTACACACACACACACACACACACACACACACACAGAGAGCAGAGATCATATTAATGTACGTACATTCACTTATAAATACACATCTGTCATTAGATGACATGTCTGACTGACCCCGCCCACTGCACACAAAAGCGATCTGATTGGCCAGTGATAGTGAGATTACATTCATTGTGTGAATGTTTATACTTAGCAGTTATACAGATGTTTAACAGATCAGTGCATTTGGTGGAAATTACATTTATATCAGTGGAGTGTGTGTAATTGGGGTTGTCAAAAGTACCGGTACTTCAGTACCCAAAAAAAAAAAAAAAAAAAAAAAAAGTTGACGGTACCAGATTTTCACATGTACCGGCAGTTCCGTGTACCGGATCAACCCGGTACTGACGCGCTGTGTGACAGGTAATCATTCGGGAACTTTTCATAGGTGCACAGTGCAGGTATAGTAGCGGCTGCATTATGGATGTTGTATCAGAGTTTAATTCAAGTGTAGGATTGAAAAAAACATCCTTGTTTTTGTTTACTTAATGATTAGCATACACGCGTGTAACGCTAACACTAACGCTAATCATGTGTCCTTATTAACCATTTCATTCTTTTAAAAACATCCACAGCCCCACCGGGGGACCGCCATGTTGTTAAGTGTAAAATGTGTTAGTAAGTGTTAAGTGTATACTGTACACAGCTGCTGTGGTTATGTAGGAACTCCTGATGTGTCTTTGGAAAGATAAGATTCTTGTGTTTCGATCGATATAAACAACACTTACAGGCCTGAGGAAACTCACCTATGAAGCCTCATAATAATCCACTGATCCATAACATCCCCACAATAACAGTCCTGTTCACTGGCAAAGGTCCAAACCATCCAATTAAGTACAAATATTTAGTCCAAACTCATTATTACATCAATAAATACCCACAGACTACTGCTGAGTCATTTCAGATTATAGGCAGATGTGCCTCATCTTTCAGGTTTTCTCTGTTATACACTTTCAGCACTTCAATTTAAAAGTCCGTGTGTAAAGACACCTAACGAGCGGCGAGTGTTTCGTTTCAGAAACTTTTGCTTGTAAGTTATTTAGTTATTTTTTACTTGAAGGGAAAAAAACCGAAGGCCAAAACTTAAAGCGTTTTTCAGAAATACTTGAAATATACATTTGTTTTATTTTATTTTAATATTTAACTTTATAAATAAGAAGTGTGTGTTGTTCAATTATGGCATATTTTTGTGTTTTGCATGCTTGTCATTTTTTTGTTTATTTATTTTTATACCTTTAATTACTTGTGGAAAAAAAAAACTTGAAACACTTTGAAATACTTGAAGTAAACAGAATGGCATTGTTTTAAAAAAAATATAGTTTATATTGATATTTAACTTTATTAATAAAATAGTGTTGTTCAGTTAGCATGCTTTTGTGTTTTGCTTTGGTACTGAAATAGGTACCGAGTACCGTGGAATTTTACTGCTATTGGTAACGAATACTGAAATTTTGGTACCGTGACGACCCTAGTGTGCATCAGTGTGTTTCCTGTGTGTCTTCACGCTCACTGCTGATTGGCTCATAACACTTTCTGGACTCATCATTCATCCAACAAATGATTTATCCTCAGCTCAAAATTCCAACAGATCCTTCACACACACACACACACACACACACACACACACACACACACACACACACACA
>CM042550.1:22007105-22012105 GCA_023630585.1 Cranoglanis bouderius | reverse complement strand
GAAAATCCTAAAGGAGAATGTCTGGTCTTCAGTCCGTAAGTTGAAACTCAAGCAATTGGATTATGCAGCAAGACAATGATCCAAAACATAGGAGTAAGTCCACCTCTGAATGGCTCAAAAAAATCTAAATGAAAGTTTTGGAGTGGCCTCGTCAAAGTCCTGACATGAACCAATTGAGATGCTGTGGCAGGACCTTGAACGGGCAGGTCATGCTCAAATACCTTCCAATGTGGCTGAACTAAAGCAGTTCTGTAAAGAAGAGTGGGCCAGAACTCCACCACAGCGCCGTGAAAGTCTGATCTCCAGTTAGTTATTGGAAGTGTTTGGTTGCAGTTATTGCTGCTAAAGGTGGCACGACCAGATTTTAAGTTTAAGGGGGCAATTACTTTTTCACATGAGGGACAGGTGTTGGATAACTTTTTTTTTGCTTCAACAAAATGAAAAAATAAAAACTGTATTGTGTGTTTGCTCAGGTTGTATGTTGTATGTTTTATGTTGTATTTCGTTTGAAGATCCAAAACTGTTTAGTATGAGATACACAGTGACAGAAGAACTTATTCACAGCCCTGTGTTGTACAGCAGGTGTTCTGTCTCTAAAGCAGCTCTTCAGCTCCTGTTCGTGTCGTCTCATTAACTGTTTGTCCTGTTAGTGTTGTCGTGGTTCAGTGCTGCGATGTTTCCTTCTGCAAAAGTGAATTATACTAAAACCTCAAAATATCTCCAACACATATTACTGTCTCTGGATCAGTGTAGTGTTCAGAGTCCAGAGCAGCGACGTGGACACAGTGCGGTTCACTGCGGCACCGAGCATCAAACACAAAACAGGAAAAATCTCACAAACTGTTTTCTGAACATGTTCTTCGCCGTTAATGTCAGGGTTCAGTAATCACCTGCTGAAAATCCAGCTTAGTCTGACCTCCTACCAAAACACAGGCTGAGCTTCTCAAACTGGTAGATCATCACTTCAGTTTCAGATTCAGAGGCATCCAGGTCACGGTGGTTTAGGTGGGACTTTCACTCGGCTAGATGAGGAAATGCCTCTGAGAACCTCGAGGCTGATGATGTCACTGATGATATCAGAGAACAGAAAGTCATTTAAAATGAGCAAAAATGTGTCTGTCTACGTGTCCACACATCCAGGGAGGTGGGAAGGTGGTGTACGTCGGGAGAGCTGGAATTTTAAGCAGCGTACACGTGCCGTGCTCTCTGACGTTCAACAGAGAATGTGTGTTGATTACAACAGTCTTAATGCAGCACGGCTCTGACATGAAGGACAGAATTATATTAATGCGCTCTAATACATCTTCATTTCTGTAGTAATAACTCGTTCATATAATCTAAGCATGATAATAAACTGATTAAAAACATGTTATACAACAAAGACAAGCATATAATCATTGATATGGTGAAGGTGTCTGTAAAATAAAGATTTAACATTTATAGAAGGAGAGTCCGGACACCGGAGTCAGATCCTGTTATTGATTACCTTATAGAAGCTATGAACAGTTATTAATAAATTAAAAATTTAATCATAATTGCAAATCACTGTGCTCAAAAACACAAAATATTCCATTTTAAAGTTAGATTGATTCTATTTGTTTATCTATATTGTTATTATTATTATTATTATTATTATTATTATTATTATTATTATTATTATTATGTTAGCAGTTGCAGTTAAATTCAGTTGAAGTTTAACGCTTTTAACAACGGACAGTGTCACGAAGCAGCTTTACAGAAATCCAGAAATAACATTTTAATTTAAATTTAAAAACGTCTCTCTCAAACACGTCTGAACGTCTCTCTCAAACACGTCTGAACGTCTCTCTCAAACACGTCTGAACGTCTCTCTCAAACACGTCTGAACGTCTCTCTCAAACACGTCTGAACGTCTCTCACAGAAACTCCTCAAACACTCAAACACTCAATAAGGCACGTGTGTGTCTGGAGTAAGGTTCATTTCTGCTTGTGCACCTGTTCACTAGGGAATGAATACTGGAACACTGTGCTGTTGTAATGTAAAAAAAATCTCAAAATGACAAGTGTGTGTGTGTGTGTGTGTGTGTGTGTGTGTGTGTGTGTGTGTGTGTGTGTGTGTGTGTGTGTGTGTGTGTGTGTGTGTGTGTGTGTGTGTGTGTGTTTTAGATCATTGCATTTGATGAACTGCGAACTGACTTTAAAAACCCCATCGACCAGAGCAACCCGACCAGAGCGGTACTCTCTCTCTCTCTCTCACACACACACACACACACACACACACACACACACACACACACACCAGCCAGTCACATTAGCTGATGGTATGACATCACCACTAGTCTTTACTTTCTTAGGGTATTAAATACACAATATAATAGTTAGCTGACTGTTAGCGATGTTGCTAGAACTTTTTAAATGACAGATAGCTTCTGGAGATTAACACTCACATTAACATTAGCTAAGCTAACAAGCTAGCTGGATAATGTTGTTGTGTTTGGTTAGCTTAACTAATGTTACTAAACTATGACATTATGTAGTTTAACCCAGTATTTAATGCTAATCAGTACATGAAGAGGAGAAATCAAAGCCAGTGATGATGTCATAGTAATAAGTTTTAAGTCAAACTCCACCCTGTGCACCAAGACACATCTAAACACACACACACACACACACACACACACACACACACACACACACACACACAGCAGTATTGTACAGTAAATGATGGTGCATTGTGTGTGTGTGTGTGTGTGTGTGTGTGTGTGTGTGTGTGTGTAGAGAGAGAGAATCCTGAACATCGAGAGAATCTGCAACTTACTCAGGAAGGTAAGTGACTCATGATTCAGATTTTTATTTTCTTTATCAGTTAAACTTTGTGAAAGTCATTGATTTTCTCTACACACACACACACACACACACACACACACACACACACACACACACACACACACGGGAGATTTTTATCCTCATTCTGTGAGTGAGACAGAACACAGAATATGAAGGACCTGTTCTAATGTGTGTGTGTGTGTGTGTGTGTGTGTGTGTGTGTGTGTGTGTGTGTGTGTGTGTGTGTTTCAGTTGGTGGTTCCTGAATATTCTATCCATGGTTTGTTCTGTTTGATGTTCCTGTGTGCTGGTGAGTGGGTCACACTTGGTCTCAACATCCCCCTGCTCTTCTACCACATGTGGAGGTAAACACACACACACACACACACACACACACACACACACACACACACACCAAAGCACTCACAAGCACACTCACACAGTACAGTAAACCAGACCCCATTTTCACTTTATTCTCTTCATTTCCTCTTCACTGTAATAAATAATGAATACAGCTGTTACTGCGTGACTGAGTGACTGCTTTACTGTGTTACTGCGTGACTGAGTGACTGCTTTACTGTGTTACTGCGTGACTGCGTTACTGCGTGACTGCGTTACTGAGTGACTGCGTGACTGAGTGACTGCTTTACTGCGTTACTGCGTGACTGCGTGACTGCGTGACTGAGTGACTGCTTTACTGCGTTACTGCGTGACTGCGTGACTGCGTTCCTGCGTGACTGTGTTACTCTGTTACTGTTCACTGGGTTATTATTGTGTTACCAATTTACTGTGTGACTGCGTTGTGTTACCGTTTTACTGCGTTACTATGTGACTATGTTACCATGTGGCTGTGTAACTGTGTTACTGAGAGACTTTACCATGTTACCATGTGGCTGTGTAACTGTGTTATTGTGTGTCTGTGCGACTGTGTGATTTGAGGTTTAATGTATTCTGTGTGTTATAAGTGAGAGAATGTAATTCATGATTTCTCATTAATTATATGTGTGTAGTTGTCCAGGCCACAACACAGACAGACAGACAGACTCTCTCTCTCTCTCTCTCTCTCTCTCTCTCTCTCTCTCTCTCTCTGCAGGTTTTTCCACCGGCCAGCTGACGGCTCTGAGGTGATGTACGACCCCGTCAGTGTGATGAACGCAGATATTCTTAATTACTGCCAAAAAGAGTCATGGTGCAAACTGGGCTTCTACCTGCTCTCCTTCTTCTACTACCTGTACAGGTATAACTTGGGAGTTAAACACACACACACACACACACACACACACACACACACACACACACACACCCTTAAACACTGTTTGAGTTTGAATGCACTGTTTAATGTTGGAGGTGTGAGTCATGACCGATTGATTTCTGTCTGTCTGTCTGCAGCATGGTTTACGCTCTGGTCAGCTTCTGATCAACGAACAGACAAAAGGAGGAAGATAAAAAGAAAGAAAGAATGCGTGATGTTCTGTCCTCCTCCTCCTCCTCCTCCTCCTCAGCCAACAACAGAAATGACTGGAGACCCACTGAGATGCTGGGAGAGAGAGACAGACAGACAGAGAGGGAGACAGAGAGGGAGACGGGGAGAAGCTCGAGCAGCAGTGATGTTTCATTATTGAGTTTTATTTCTTTAAGGGCTGCTGAACATTTCTGCTGCTCGGAGCGACGCGGCGAATCGCCTCCACTGCGATGAGATGTGATCATCACTGATGATCGTCTTCTGATCTACAGACTCCAGATTCGATGCCATATAATGTCCTTTTCCGTTTGCGAAAAAGACTTTTGTGTAAATGAACTCCGTTTAGTTCTAAAGTGTTAGATTAGCGCTAAAGCTTTCACTGTTTTAGTCCAGTGGTAGATTCTATATACTTTAATAATATATTCATTTTATTCTCGAACTCAGTTGTTGTATCTCAATCCAGGGTAGAAACTACTCGTGTCCTTACACTAAGACAAAGTGCACAAACTTTATATTTATACGACTGAACAGCGACGGCGATGTTTACACTGAGCAACCAATGAAACGAGAACATTATCCAGGCCGGGAAAACTGTTCAGACCATCTGTGGGACTTTTAAGGAGAGACTGGAATCATTTTGAGAATCGGTGTAAATAAACACACACACACACACACACACGCACACGTACACACACACACGCACACACACACACACACACACACACACACATAC
>CM042550.1:21999605-22002105 GCA_023630585.1 Cranoglanis bouderius | reverse complement strand
GAGAGATGGAGGGATGGAGAGATGGAGATGGAGGGATGGAGAGATGGAGGGATGGAGAGATGGAGAGATGGAGAGATGGAGAGAGAGAGATGGAGGGATGGAGGGATGGAGAGATGGAGAGATGGAGAGAGAGAGATGGAGGGATGGAGGGATGGAGAGATGGAGGTTGAGTGGTGTTTAGTGTTTGTGTTAATGATGATGGAGCAGAAACACACAGTGGAGAAATACTTCACTCTCACACTCTTCATCACACATCAGTAATTAATTCTCTGAAAGTCTCATTTAACTCTGAATTCTGCAAATAAACAGAAGCTCAGAAACGGAGAGAAATCTGAGGAGATGATCTGCAGCTGAGTGTGTGTGAGGACCAGGGCCAGAAGATCAGCTCTTCACTTCATCTTCACATACTTAACTGTTTATGTGTTTGTTATGTTTGTACATAAATTCTGAGATATTAATATTCTGTAACTCTGTACTGATAAACTGATAAACTGATAAACCCACACTGTAGGTTCTGTAACGTGATTTATAACATTCATACCAGTAAAGTTCTGCTGCATAGAACCGAAAATTTCAGTTATTTCTGCTCAGGTCCATCAGGGAAGCGTGACTGTGATTTACACACAGGGTTCTATACACAGGGTTCTGCACACAGGGTTCTATACACAGGGTTCTATACACAGGGTTCTGCACACAGGGTTCTGCACACAGGATTCTATACACAGGGTTCTGCACACAGGGTTCTATACACAGGGTTCTGCACACAGGGTTCTATACTCAGGGTTCTGCACACAGGGTTCTATACACAGGGTTCTGCACACAGGGTTCTATACTCAGGGTTCCATACACAGGGTTCTATACTCAGGGTTCTATACACAGGGTTCTGCACACAGGGTTCTATACACAGGGTTCTATACTCAGGGTTCTGTACACAGGGTTCTGCACACAGGGTTCTATACACAGGGTTCTATACACAGGGTTCTGCACACAGGGTTCTGCACACAGGGTTCTATACACAGGGTTCTGCACACAGGGTTCTATACACAGGGTTCTGCACACAGGGTTCTATACACAGGGTTCTATACACAGGGTTCTGCACACAGGGTTCTATACACAGGGTTCTATACACAGGGTTCTATACTCAGGGTTCTGTACACAGGGTTCTGTACACAGGGTTCTATACACAGGGTTCTGCACACAGGGTTCTGCACACAGGGTTCTATACACAGGGTTCTGCACAGAGGGTTCTGCACAGAGGGTTCTATACACAGGGTTCTATACTCAGGGTTCTATACACAGGGTTCTATACTCAGGGTTCTATACACAGGGTTCTATACACAGGGTTCTATACTCAGGGTTCTATACACAGGGTTCTACACACAGGGTTCTGCACACAGGGTTCTATACACAGGGTTCTATACACAGGGTTCTACACACAGGGTTCTGCACACAGGGTTCTATACACAGGGTTCTATACACAGGGTTCTGCACACAGGGTTCTACACTCAGGGTTCTACACACAGGCTTCTACACACAGGGTTCTATACTCAGGGTTCTATACACAGGGTTCTACACACAGGGTTCTGCACACAGGGTTCTATACACAGGGTTCTATACACAGGGTTCTACACACAGGGTTCTGCACACAGGGTTCTATACACAGGGTTCTGCACACAGGGTTCTACACTCAGGGTTCTACACACAGGGTTCTATACACAGGGTTCTATACACAGGGTTCTATACTCAGGGTTCTATACACAGGGTTCTACACACAGGGTTCTGCACACAGGGTTCTATACACAGGGTTCTATACACAGGGTTCTGCACACAGGGTTCTGCACACAGGATTCTATACACAGGGTTCTGCACACAGGGTTCTATACACAGGGTTCTGCACACAGGGTTCTATACTCAGGGTTCTGCACACAGGGTTCTATACACAGGGTTCTGCACACAGGGTTCTATACACAGGGTTCTATACACAGGGTTCTGCACACAGGGTTCTGCACACAGGATTCTATACACAGGGTTCTGCACACAGGGTTCTATACACAGGGTTCTGCACACAGGGTTCTATACTCAGGGTTCTGCACACAGGGTTCTATACACAGGGTTCTGCACACAGGGTTCTATACTCAGGGTTCCATACACAGGGTTCTATACTCAGGGTTCTATACACAGGGTTCTGCACACAGGGTTCTATACACAGGGTTCTATACTCAGGGTTCTGTACACAGGGTTCTGCACACAGGGTTCTATACACAGGGTTCTATACACAGGGTTCTGCACACAGGGTTCTGCACACAGGGTTCTATACACAGGGTTCTGCACACAGGGTTCTATACACAGGGTTCTGCACACAGGGTTCTATACACAGGGTTCTATACACAGGGTTCTGCACACAGGGTTCTATACACAGGGTTCTATACACAGGGTTCTATACTCAGGGTTCTATACACAGGGTTCTGTACACAGGGTTCTATACACAGGGTTCTATACA
>CM042550.1:21974605-21984605 GCA_023630585.1 Cranoglanis bouderius | reverse complement strand
AAGGGAGGACAGAGGCGGGATTTCACAGCTGATTGGAGGAGGAGTGTTTCTGCTTCCCTCCATTTTTACCTTCTGCTTCTTAACTTCCTGTTTCAGTGGTGACGGAGGTTCTGATGCCGTGTCCAAGTCCTGGACGTCTCTGTCCTCTCCTTCCTCCAAGCCGTTTGTTTCTTCAGCACACTGGAGTTCCTCGATCAGCACTGCACGGTCTCGCTCATGCTCCTCCCACCACGGCCGCCATATTGGAACGAGAGCACTGATCCCGCCGTCCTTCAGCAGCCGCTCAAACTTCTGCTTGTCCTTCTCCGGCAGGAGCGTCCACAGCTCGTCTTCAGTCAGAGACTCGATATTTAGTCCCGACAGCTTCGTCACTACACCTTCCTCTTCCTCACCTTCCTCTTCCTCACCTTCCTCTTCCTCACCTTCCTCTCCCTCACCGTCTGTCTGTCCGAGTTTCTGCAGGATGTCCTGCACCTCGTCCTCGTGTCCTTCCTCTCTGTGCGTCTGAATCTCAGCTAGTCTGGACAGCAGCGTTAGCGTCTCTGTGTCCTTCTCGGTCACTCGTCCTCCGCTGTTCTCCATCCACTCCCTCATGACTCCGCCCGGCCCCCCCTCCGCCTGCCGCATCCTCAGCAGGATGTCCCTCATGTGGATCCTGTCCTCGTGCTCCGCCCTGCCCCGCTGCCTCAGCTCCTGAGACACACAGTCTTTATAAAACTGCTCTGAACACGCCGTGTGAGCCGAGCCACGGTAACAGGACAGCGCACAGTAGGGGACGTTACAGCGGGGACAAGTGTAGCGCGCCGGGTTACTGAGACACAGCCCACAAGGTCGTAACGAGGAGGACGATGAAGACGTGTTCTCTTCCTCAGCAGCCGGAGTCAGGTCAGCGCCGCACGCTGCAGTCACCGGAAGTGAAATCCCGTCTTTACTCATCTGCTCAGGTTCTGTCTCACCGCTCTGCTCGTCCTCCTTCAGCGAGACGTCCATCAGTAACGATCTCACCAACGCCGGTGTCCTTCGTCTCCACACAAACTCCATCACACTGCCGAGAGACGCAGGACAAACACACCCACACTTTAACTGTTATTCAGATCTTACAGAAGTGTTGTGCTGAGTCTGTGCTTCAGGAAACATCTCAGTCGTTCACTTCTGCTCACAATGAAGCCGTTTTGGTTTGTATTCAAACCATTTGTGTCGTTTAATTTCTGTCACTTTTTTACTGAGTGTCTGATTCTGTTTCATAACAGTTACACCGGTCAAACTGAGCGCTAATTACAACAGAAAACCAGAATCAGAAATGAGCAGATAAAAAAAATTCAGCCATCAGGATGTTAAATTATAAAAGTTGTGAGTTTTATATTTATAACCGACTGAAAATCAAACACACAGTTAACACGTCATGTCCCAATAAACAATAAACTATTTAATTTCACACTCTGGTCGTGTTCTGATTTATTTATCTGTTCCAGGACAATCTGTAGAAGATCACTGTAATGTTTTAAATAAAATCATAAAGGTCTTCCTTCATAATAATTAGAATAATAACAACTCACCCGCCTGGTTAGTAAACGCACGAGAGACGCCGCTGCGCTGACACTGAGCTGTCGCGGTGTGATGACGTCACGTTAAAGTCAACGCAGAAGCAGCGCAGTTTCGCCGTCGGTTCTGCTGTCTAAAACTGTCTAAAACTGTCTAAAACTTCCCAGAGAAAAAAATCTATACTAATCCCGAATCGTTCACTGAACTCGTCATTACACGTCATTATTCTACACCATCTCTCTGTGTGTTTTAATTTCCTCTGGAGCTGGAAAAGTCTGTAATGTCTTCAAAATTAATGACTGAATAAATAAATCAAGTCAGAAGGGAGAGAACAGTGAGGTGCTGTAGAGTCTGTAACTTTATTTGCACACAGCTGTACACATCAGGAAAAACATCTGGTGTAAAACACACTGAAAGTTAATCAGATTTCACTGCGTCAGTTTTCTGTATTAATCACACTCAGGTAGGTTTAATAATGATAATAATAATAATAATAATAATAATAATAATAATAATAATAATAATAATAATAATAATAATAATAATTCAGTGCTGATCAGAAGCCCAGCTTCAGCAGCCATTCCTTCAGCTCCGTATCGAACTGGCCTTTAATGCGGATGCTCATGGTGACCTCGTTGACCTTGGTGGGCGGCTCTCTGCCTGTCAGCTGCTGCAGATGTTCCTTTACATCCTTATTGAGAGCCTGCAACACAAACAGCTCATGTCTAACACCTCATCACACACTCAGAGGAACAGAGGCAGAGATGTGTGAGCTCTCAGCGTTGAAGAGGAGCTTTAAACCCACCCAGATGTCTCCCTCCACCTTACGCACGATGGTGCTCTTCTGGTTTCCGTGTTTGATGTCGGAGTAAACGGGAATATTGTGCATTCGGGAGCGTCGGATCATGTAGGGCAGCGACCGAGGCGTTTCTAAAACAAACGAAATCATCACCTCATGTAAAGAACAATCTCAGGAGGCATCAGGGGAAGTCAGTAAGTGCAGATTTTACACAATGTTAATAAACACGTCTCTGATCTGAGAGTTAAACTGATCACTGTGTGTAAACTGTAAACTCTGTGTGTGCGTGTGTGTGTGTGTGTACCTGAGGGTGGGGTCCATCCTGACGGGGCGGGGCCGGTGTGTTTGGGTGGAGGTGGGATGCATGTTGGAGGAATCAGTCGCTCCACGAAGCAGAAATGGTCTGTGATCTCAGTTACAGAAGAACCTCCACTGTCCGGGCTGCTGTGTGTCTAAACCCCGCCCACAAAACATGTCGTCACCTCACTGTCAAATAACACCAAAGAACTACTGTGACATCACCATGACATCACTGCGTCTGTCTGACTCTGAGTTTATTATTGCTTTAATAAACTATTAATTTTCTTCAAATGATGCCGAGCTCTTGCAGAAAGGCATTCCTGACACTGTACACATTATTTATCACAAAACACGTTTATAAAATATAAAAATAAATCTCTCATCTATAAGCAATGATCGGATTTAAATATTATGTGAGGACTGTTTAATAGATGTCCTAAACATTTTACTCTGGTCAAACATTTCTCATTTAATTTATTAATAAAGTTTAAAGACATAATCTGATCTGTCTGTACAACACCAACATCTGCACAAGTAAAAACAGCCTCATCTGCCGCATACATTTAATATGTTTTCATAAAACACATTTTTATTTCCTAATGTCACACATTTAGCAACTGGCTAACGGAGCTAAAGCAGACATTTCCGTCCACATTTAACATCAGAAAAGGTCACGATAAGAAATGAAATCCAAACCTCACCCGTAAACAGGCTGCAGCAGTAGAAATTCTCCTGAATGTGTGAATTAAACTGTTTTTATTCCACACAGATTTGCTCAGTGTCACAGCAACGCGGCTCACGGAGGCCGCCATCTTGTTGTTCCGCTGTGCGCATGTGCAAGAAAACCGCTACATCCTACTGACTGATTCACAAACACACACACACACACACACACAGAGTTTATTTATTTAAATAATTAAATATAATGTATATCATTATAGTCCCTATATAAGAGACTTTCAGAGGTTTGTGTTTATTACATGAAGTTAATTAGCGTTTAGTGTATACAGGGTTAGTGTATATAGGGTTAGTGTATATAGGGTTAGTGTATACAGGGTTAGTGTATACAGGGTTAGTGTATATAGGGTTAGTGTATACAGGGTTAGTGTATACAGGGTTAGTGTATATAGGGTTAGTGTATATAGGGTTAGTGTATACAGGGTTAGTGTATATAGGGTTAGTGTATATAGGGTTAGTGTATACAGGGTTAGTGTATATAGGGTTAGTGTATATAGGGTTAGTGTATACAGGGTTAGTGTATACAGGGTTAGTGTATACAGGGTTAGTGTATATAGGGTTAGTGTATATAGGGTTAGTGTATACAGGGTTAGTGTATATAGGGTTAGTGTATATAGGGTTAGTGTATATAGGGTTAGTGTATACAGGGTTAGTGTATACAGGGTTAGTGTATACAGGGTTAGTGTATATAGGGTTAGTGTATACAGGGTTAGTGTATATAGGGTTAGTGTATACAGGGTTAGTGTATATAGGGTTAGTGTATATAGGGTTAGTGTATACAGGGTTAGTGTATACAGGGTTAGTGTATACAGGGTTAGTGTATATAGGGTTAGTGTATACAGGGTTAGTGTATACAGGGTTAGTGTATATAGGGTTAGTGTATACAGGGTTAGTGTATATAGGGTTAGTGTATACAGGGTTAGTGTATACAGGGTTAGTGTATACAGGGTTAGTGTATACAGTGGGTATAGAAAAGAATCCCCCCCTTTAAAATAATCACATTTTGTTGCTTTTCAGCCTGAAATGAAGACAGACACAGTTTTTGTTTTATCCAGCTGTATTTACTCAGTGCAACTTATAACATCCAAGTGAAAGATATAACACCAACATGTCAGAATTTTTTATTTTTTATTTTGTTGAACCACAATTTTGCTTTAATTCCAGCCTTTAGTCTGTTGGGATATGTCTCTACTAACTTTGCACATCTAGATTTTGTAATATTTGCCCACTCTTCTTTGCAGAACTGCTCAAGTTCAGTTAAATTTGATGGTGACCGTTTGTGGACTGCAGTCTTCAAGTCATTCCACAGATTTTCAATGGGGTTTAAGTCTGGGCTCTGACTAGGCCATGCAAGGACTTTCACCTTTTTCTCCTTCAACCACTGTGTGGTCAGTTTTGCTGTGTGCTTTGGGTCATTGTCATGTTGGAAGGTAAACCTTCTTCCCATTGACAACTTTCTGGCAGAGGGCAGCAGATTTTCCTCAAGAATTTGACGGTATTTTGCCCCATCCATTTTCCTTCTATCCTGACAAGTGCTCCAGTCCCTGCTGCAGAGAAACACCCCCATAACAGGATATTACCACCTCCATGCTTTACTGTAGGAATGGTGTTATTTGGATGGTGATCTGTGTTGGATTTCTGCCAGACATATCGTTTGGTGTTGAGGCCAAATAATTGAATTTTAGTCTCATCTGACCATAACACCTTTTTCCATGTGGCCTCAGAATCTTCAAGGTGCGTTTTGGCAAAGCTCAGTCGTGGGTGGCTTTTTTCTTGCAACCCTCCCATACAAGCCACATTTGTGGAGAATTTGTGATATTGTTGTCACATGCACACAATGACCACTCTTTATCATAAATTCCTGCAACTGCTTCAGAGTTGTTGTAGGCATCTTGGTAGCCTCTCTGACCAGTTTCCTCCTGGCTCTTTCATCCAGTTTGGAGCGACGTCCTGATCCAGGGAGGGTCTGTGTTGTACCAAATACTTTCCACTTCTTAATAATAGACTTCACTGTGCTTCTAGACATTGATAAAGCCTTTGAATTTTTTTGTATCCATCTCCTGACTTGTGCCTGTCCACAACTTTATCCCGGAGATCTTTTGACAGTGCCTTGCCACCCATAGTTGATTGTTTGCTTCAGTTGCACTACAAAATGCTCCAGGAAAGCTCTTTTCATGCTGAGCTAATCAAAATGACCACAGCTGATCACAGTTGAAAGTCAGATGGCTTTGTGTGCCATTGAGAAAGTGATTAGCTACACCTGATTGAGTTTACAAGTCATTTTTAGGAGGGGGTGATCCTTTTTCCAACTCAGTGATTCTGTTTTTTTATTTTTTTTTATTTATTTCTGACATGTTGGTGTTGTATCTTTCACTTGGATGTTATAAGTTGCACTGAGTAAAAACAGCTGGATAAAACAAAAACTGTGTCCGTCTTCATTTCAGGCTGAAAAGCAACAAAATGTGATTATTTTAAAGGGGGGGGGGGATTCTTCTCTATACCCACTGTATAGGGTTAGTGTGTAGAGGATTTAGTAACAATGTGATAGATAAATAAGATAAATAATTTAATGGTAATTTTGCAGCCATGCACAAGATGATGTATTTTTTATTTCTAGACTGATCCAAAGACTTGATGTCTTTACTTATTTTAATGTCAGAATATACTGATAAATTCTTTACATTTCATCTCAGTCTGAAAGCTTATAAAATATTTAACACATTGGAAAATATCTCAGTGATTTTTATAAATACAGAATCATCAGGCAGCAGCTTCACTCCAAACTGTAAAAACATTCAGATTAAAAACAAAACAAAAAACAGATCCACATGGAGGTCATCTGGCAGTTTTACACACACAGTTGTGTGTATGTGTGTGTGTGTGTGTGTGTGTGTGTGTCACTCTCGTGATGACATCATCATGCTGTTTTGTGAGTGTAGAGGACTGAACAGCACAGTCTCTTCATCACCGCTCCTGATGGAGTGTTTATTAGATAGTAGCAGCAGTTTAAATAAACACTGCAGTTTAAACACAAAGCCGCTTTACACACAGAACACATTTATTATTTATTATATTTATTACATCGTCATCTTTCATCACACAGTTCGCGTGTACTGCACATGTCCCATAATTCCCATCTTCATCATGCTCCTGTTGATTTCTGTGGGTTTTTCCTCACTGGATCGACAATGACCACAATCCCCCACACTGCCAAACCTGCGCGCACACACACACACACACACACACACACACACACACACACACACACACACACAGAGGGTCAGAGTGTTATTTTAGCAAAGCAGGCTGTTTGGGTTTAAAATATCAAAAGAAGATTAAAATTCCCATATTTATTATAAGGGATGGGGAGAGTCAGAGGCGCATACTGACTACACTGAGACTAATAAAGACTGCACTGAGACTAAAAGACTACACTGAGACTAATAAAGACTGCACTGAGACTAATAAAGCCTGCACTGAGACTAATAAAGACTACACTGAGACTAAAAGACTGCACTGAGACTAATAAAGACTACACTGAGACTAATAAAGCCTGCACTGAGACTAATAAAGCCTGCACTGAGACTAATAAAGACTACACTGAGACTAAAAGACTGCACTGAGACTAAAAGACTGCACTGAGACTAAAAGACTGCACTGAGACTAATAAAGACTGCACTGAGACTAATAAAGACTACACTGAGACTAAAAGACTGCACTGAGACTAATAAAGACTACACTGAGACAAATAAAGACTACACTGAGACTAAAAGACTACACTGAGACTAAAAGACTGCACTGAGACTAATAAAGACTGCACTGAGACTAATAAAGACTACACTGAGACTAATAAAGACTACACTGAGACTAATAAAGACTACACTGAGACTAATAAAGACTACACTGAGACTAATAAAGACTACACTGAGACTAATAAAGACTGCACTGAGACTAATAAAGACTGCACTGAGACTAATAAAGACTACACTGAGACTAATAAAGACTACACTGAGACTAATAAAGACTACACTGAGACTAATAAAGACTACACTGAGACTAATAAAGAATACACTGAGACTAAAAGACTACACTGAGACTAAAAGACTACACTGAGACTAATAAAGAATACACTGAGACTAAAAGACTACACTGAGACTAAAAGACTACACTGAGACTAATAAAGACTACACTGAGACTAATAAAGACTACACTGAGACTAATAAAGACTACACTGAGACTAATAAAGAATACACTGAGACTAATAAAGACTACACTGAGACTAATAAAGACTACACTGAGACTAATAAAGACTACACTGAGACTAATAAAGACTGCACTGAGACTAATAAAGACTACACTGAGACTAATAAAGACTGCACTGAGACTAATAAAGACTGCACTGAGACTAATAAAGACTACACTGAGACTAATAAAGACTACACTGAGACTAATAAAGACTACACTGAGACTAATAAAGACTACACTGAGTGTTCACCTGCGGCGAAGGCGAGCTGCAGTGCGGTGCCCACAGACGCGCGCGCTCCTCGGTGCAGGGTCGTGCGCGCGCTCCGGTACACAAACGCCGCGGAAAAGAGCAGCGCGCCTCCCGAGAGCAGCCGACAACTCAAACAGCTCCGGGACACTTCCGGTGCGCGCGAGGACATCTGACAAACCGACACGCGCGGGGGTAAAAAAAAATCACCGACTGAACAGCAGCATGTAGAATACGGTGTGAGCGCGCGCAGTTTCCATAGAACACTCACAACACTCCGACCTTTCACACCGGAAACACGTCACTCACATGGCAAGAGCGCGTCAGCTGTGCGCACTGTCTGCGCAGAACATTCAGGAAAAAAGCCCTTCAGAAATGACAGTTTAGCTGTGATTTATTTTATTAATAAAGGCGGAAACATTTCCAATAAACCTACTGAGTTATAACATTTATACCTAAAGGCTCAAAATAATTACATACATCTTTTTTAATTAAAAACAAACATTCTCCTCAGAAAGTAAACAGTATTTGGAGGGTCTCTCTCTCTCTCTCTCTCTCTCTCACACACACACACACACACACACACACACACACACACACACACACACACACACACACACACACACACATTTACATTCACTTCTCAGGAAGTGGTGCTTCCCCTGGTTCCACAACACAAGTGTCAGTGTGAAGCTCATCACAGGTTCTACAGCATCACCGTGGAGCTTCTCTACAGCTGCAGCCTGGTGGAGTTACAGGGTGGGTGGGGATAATGGGTGGGATTAGATTGGGGTTAGTGGGGTGGAGTTACAGGGAGGGTGTGGCTTAGACGGTGACTGGGCATGGTTATTTCTGGCTGCCATAGGTGCGAGCGATGTTGTCGTTGGTCTGTGCAGCGTCTTTGAGCAGCTCCATGATCTGAGCGTTCCTGCTCCTGCTCTCCTCCATCCGCGCTGGACTCGACTCCGGCAGGTTCTGATGGAGGACAGAGACAGAACCACGTTAACGAGGATGTGACCCAAATACAACTTCACTGAAGTGCACTCTGTAGGGCTCAGTGCTGATATCAACATCCTGCATCATCATAATTAATATCACAGAACAGAAAAGTCGTTCTCAAGTCTCCACACCTAAAGTGCTCCATTACTGATCTTCTTAAACACAATTAAACATACAAACATTTCTCCAACTGACACACTGATGCAGAACTAAATAACACAAACATCTTGGATTTAAAAGTATATGAATAATGAGGGTGCCAAGACTTTTGCACAGTGCTGTGTATCCATTACAGTGATGAAGACGTTTTAGAGGTTCCTGTGAGAACATGTCACTGTGCCATAATCACACGCCCGAGTTCAACCTGAAGAGCTGCATCATAAAGCAGGAACATCACACCAGACACCTTCACACACTATAAAGAACACGCAGGTTCTAGTGTGGGTTCTCCGGGTCATCCTGGTGGTTCTCCGGGTCATCGTGTTGGTTCTCCGGGTCATCGCGTGGGGTCTCCGGGTCATCGCGTGGGGTCTCCGGGTCATCGCGTTGGTTCTCCGGGTCATCGTGTGGGTTCATCAGGTCATCGCGGTGGTTCTCCAGGTCATCCTGGTGGTTCTCCAGGTCATTGTGTGGGTTCATCAGGTCATCGTGTGGGTTCATCAGGTCATCATGTTGGTTCTCCAGGTCATTGTGTGGGTTCATCAGGTCATCGTGGTGGTTCTCCAGGTCCTTGTGTGGGTTCTACAGGTCATTGTGAACAGTGCTTCTCATCCTTGACCCTGCACATGTCAGTGTTTATTCCTGCTCTAACACACAGTCAGGTGCAGTGTAGGACCAGGTAGAGGGGTGTGTGTGTGTGTGTGTGTGTTCAGGTCAGTACACCGTACACAGTACCTTCAGTAGTCCTCGGTTCCGCTGCTCTCCGGGATCGAGGCTCCTCCAGGACGCGTATCCGGCGATCAGCGCTGCCACGGCGCCCGTGTAGCTCAGCAGCTTCCTCAACGCGCTCATACTGTTAGCATGACAGCTAATCTCTCCTTCACCTTCATTCTTTAGCTTAGTCACTCAATGCTAAACACAGCGCAGCGAGGAGCGGAACTACGTCACAGAGGAGGCGGAAGTGATTCAGA
>CM042550.1:21969605-21972105 GCA_023630585.1 Cranoglanis bouderius | reverse complement strand
CTCCGGTCGCCTGCACTCTCACAGAACTGACGTGATGATTGACAGATAAACTTAATGAAGCTCACGATGAGCCCCTCTCTCACACCCTGAATGCAGAACTCCCCCTGCACACACACACACATACACACACACACAGAGGAGAATTTAACTGAGGGAATGGTTTGTGGGCGGAGCTAACATGTACGCTGTATGAACACGGACCTTGAAGTAGGGTTTGTTGGAGAAGGTGATGTCTTTAGCAGTGAACAGGTGCACAGACACTAACACTGATTTGATCTGATTGAGAATGGAGTTCGACAGCGAGGTCAGTAGCTCTGGGAGAGTGGGCGGGGCCTCTTTGGCAGCAGAACTGCCCGTTCCATTAGCTCCGCCCACTGTGACGCGTGGCGCAGCGAGGGCCTGTCTGACGTCGGTCAGGCTATCCAGGTAGAAGTTCTGCAACGCACACAGGTACTGTTTGATTCGCTCTCGTGCCGCATTAATAACGATGTCAGTCCCCCGGCTTGTGACCTCTGACCCCGGAAGCAGTTTGGACACGGCCTGGAGGCGGCGATGGAAACGATCTAGCGCCCTCACGAGGAGGGAATTGTCCCCTACGCCTTTCTCCTCCTGTATCCTGCGCTCCACTATTGTGAAATACCTGCCTGCTAAAGCGTCCACGAACTGCTGCAGCTTCTGATTGGCCATCTGAGGGAGGTGTCTGAGGGCGTGGTCTCCCCCCTGTGGACGGGTAATAAATAACTCCTGATAGGAGGCGATAACTAAACACAGATTACTGACAAACTCGTTACAGCCTCGATCGATGAACTCCAGAATGTCCATCCTGCCCGCCGGAGACAGGAAAGGGTTCGACTCGGACGGAGACACCGGGGTCACGTTCGGTCCCGAGCTCGGCTTCTGGGTGGAATCGCTAAGCTCCGCCTCTAAGACCTGCAGATCCGCCTCCATCTTGGAGTGGGCGTGGCTTAGGAATTTGTCACAGAGCTCCTCGGCCGGTTCGTCCAGCTGCAACAACAACTGCACACACTCTGACAGCTCCTTAGCACTCGCACTGCTGTCACTGAAACACACACACACATGGGATTAACACGGGATTAACATGGGATTAACACGGGATTAACACAGGGTCAACACGGGATTAACACGGGATTAACACGGGATTAAACACTTGTTAGTTTTAATATGATTCTTCTGCAGTGGTAATTCTGCCTGTGACTGAGATGTGTTAACTAGAATGTGATGTTAATGTGACTGTTTAATGTTAATGTGCCATTGAGAGTGTACCTGAACCTGTCCCTCAGGTGCAGTGTTAATTCCAGCATGATGGTGTTGCACTCGTCCTGGATGCCCCTGAAGGAGGTGATGTTGTTGTAGTGGTTGAGGACACAGCGCGCTCTCCTCTGAGCACTGACCGCTCGCCCAAAATCACCACACTCAACACACTTCCTCAACCAGGCCGGGAACTCGAACAGGAACTGCAGCTTACGCACCAGAGAGTGAACACCTGAACACACACACACACACACACACACACACACACACACACACACACACACGTGTTACAACCCATGGTGTGTGGGGTATGTGGGTACATGTGTGTGTGTGTGTCCATGCCTGACAGTTTGGTGATGTGTGTGTGTGTGTGTCCATGCCTGACAGTTTGGTGATGTGTGTGTGTGTGTGTGTGTGTGTTCATGCCTGACAGTTTGGTGATCTGTGTGTGTGTGTGTGTGTGTGTGTGTTCATGCCTGACAGTGTGGTGATGTGTGTGTGTGTGTGTGTGTGTGTGTGTGTGTTCATGCCTGACAGTTTGGTGATGTGTGTGTGTGTGTGTGTGTGTGTGTGTGTTCATGCCTGACAGTTTGGTGATGTGTGTGTGTGTGTGTGTGTGTGTGTTCATGCCTGACATTTTGGTGATGTGTGTGTGTGTGTGTGTGTGTGTGTTCATGCCTGACAGTTGGTGATGTGTGTGTGTGTGTGTGTGTGTTCATGCCTGACAGTTTGGTGATGTGTGTGTGTGTGTGTTCATGCCTGACAGTTGGTGATGTGTGTGTGTGTGTGTGTGTGTGTGTGTTCATGCCTGACAGTTTGGTGATGTGTGTGTGTGTGTGTGTGTGTGTGTGTGTGTTCATGCCTGACAGTTTGGTGATGTGTGTGTGTGTGTGTGTGTGTGTTCATGCCTGACAGTTTGGTGATGTGTGTGTGTGTGTGTGTGTGTGTGTTCATGCCTGACAGTTTGGTGATGTGTGTGTGTGTGTGTGTGTGTGTGTGTGTGTTCATGCCTGACAGTTTGGTGATGTGTGTGTGTGTGTGTGTGTGTGTGTGTGTTCATGCCTGACAGTTTGGTGATGTGTGTGTGTGTGTGTGTGTGTGTGTGTGTGTGTGTTCATGCCTGACAGTTTGGTGATGTGTGTGTGTGTGTGTGTGTGTTCATGCCTGACAGTTTGGTGATGTGTGTGTGTGTGTGTGTGTGTTCATGCCTGACAGTTGGTGATGTGTG
>CM042550.1:21962105-21964605 GCA_023630585.1 Cranoglanis bouderius | reverse complement strand
AATAAACACCCCATCCTAAATTTCAGGTGCTGCACATTTAGTGCACTAATGCAGTTTGGGACACTGCACATTTCTTATATGAGTATTATATTAAACAAATACCTATTTGTGCACTCGTGACTATATTAAAGAGACGTGTAATTGTTCTGTGTTCTGGGTCGTGTTTATACAAACCTTTTCTAACAAACCTAAAATTAGACGAGGGTGAAACTGTTCTTTACAAAGTGGTTTTGTGATGATTTGTCACTATTCAGTAAGAACTATGGAGATTTGAGACACAGCCCGTTTCCTAGGCGACTGTATTAAACTTGCAGTTTGGGACGAAGCCTTTAACGGGCCAGAGTGAGATTATCAGATAAAAATTACCTCAGTGAAGCAGCAGTGTTGTGTGATGAGTGGATAATAAACACGTTTCTGTGTGATGAGTGGATAATAAACACGTTTCTGTGTGATGAGTGGATAATAAACACGTTTCTGTGTGATGAGTGGATAATAAACACGTTTCTGTGTGATGAGTGGATAAAGCACTGATGAGAGAAGACACTGAGGTCAGACACTCTGGCACTTTGGTAAGAGAGACAGTTTTCCTCTCCGTTTGGTTTAGTGGTGTTTGCATAGTGGAGAAACGTCTCATCATCCACACCGTGCTGTAACCTGTTACTCACACGTGTAACACGATCTTGGTCCAGTCTGTCTGTCCCTTCAGTTCATCACCGTGGTGTGTGTGTGTGTGTGTGTGTGTGTGTGTGTGTGTGTGTGTGTGTGTGTGTGTTTGGTCTCTGCTCTGTAGAGGGCAGTGTTTCAGCTCTGCTCCAGGTTGTCCGTCACCTGAACAGCAGCGTAAGAGGGAGGAGTTTGTTTGGTGAAGAAGGACGCTGCTCTCTTCGGCTTCAGGCGCTTTATCTCTTTACCTGAAAGGTAAACAGGTGAGATCTTATTGATCATGCACTGTGCATAATGTAAACAAGAACGCTACACTAAGTGGCAGCATGAGCTAATAATAAGTGCTAATAAGTCTAGCAATGAACCGGGATTACAGATAGGACTCTAGGCTGCCACTAGTACAGATAGGACTTTAGACTGCCACTAGTACGGATGTGACTTGGGGCTGCCACTAGTATGGATGGGACTCTGGGCTGCCACAACTTAAGGATGTAACTATGGGCTGCCACCCTTATAGAGATGCCACTGGACTCTCATCTATAAGGAGACAATACGGGGCTGCCACTCTGTATGGATGTGACTAGGGGCTGCCACTCTGTATGGATGTGACTAGGGGCTGCCACTCTGTATGGATGTGACTAGGGGCTGCCACTCTGTATGGATGTGACTAGGGGCTGCCAGTCTGTATGGATGTGACTCGGGGCTGCCACTCAGCACTCACTCCGCCCCTCTACATTTTCTGTGACAGTGTTTAACTGATTAATGTCGCCCCACTCACCGTCGTCCACATAGCTGATGGTGTTCAGAGTGTGCACTCTGCTGCACACTACACTGTTCTGTCTGCGCACTTTCCCCGCCCGTCGCCCCCTCGCTCCCTCTACACTCTCCTCCTGAGCTGAAGCCATTTGGGATGCAGCCGCTTCACCGACAGAGCGCAACTCCACACAGAACTCGATCAGACCGCTCATCAGCTCCGCCTGGAACACACACACACACATCAGCTCCGTCCATAGAACACACACCAGAATATGTGTGTGTGTGTGTGTGTGTGTGTGTGTGTGTGTACCTGTTTAGAGTAAATCTTCAGTAATTTATTGACAGGTGTTCCATCTTCCTCTCCATCGAACTCCAGCCACAGGATGTGAGAGTCTCCGTCAGCGTCAGGGTACGTGTGATCCCACGACAGCTCTGAGAACCGCAGACCCAGGAGCACATGCTGAAACACACACACACACACACACACACACACACACACAGGTGTAACGATACAATGATGTGATAAAAGTGACACAGCATCACACCCTTCAGTAACACAGTGACTCGGAGAACCCTGTGGTCAGAACGGTTCCTCACCTTCTCCTTAGTGTCGATGACGTACACTCCCTCCAGACTGATCCCTACACTCACCACCTTACGCCCTCCACGCTGCAGCAGGCCCTGAGCCGGCTTATCTATCTCACCCATGAAGAATGCACACCTGAGAGAGAGAGAGAGAGAGAGAGAGAGAGAGAGAGAGACAGACAGAGTGAGTATGTAAGACACACAGACGGTGTGTGTGTGTGTGTGTGTGTACTGACCCATAATAAGGCAATGTGTGGCAGATGCTGAGGTACTGGAGGATGAGTGGGCGCGGCTCAGTGTGCATCTTTAGTGTGTGGTACTCCTTCAGTAAACTCTGCTCCAGTTCAGCACGACGCCCCGCCCTCATCCTCAGGGTGGAGAGAAGCCCCGCCCCCAAGCCCCCCACTACATGGGCCGGCAGCAGTGATGACAACTTCCTGTCTCTGACACACACACACACACACACACACACACACACACACAGGGGAAGGGGGGC
>CM042550.1:21942105-21957105 GCA_023630585.1 Cranoglanis bouderius | reverse complement strand
TAACAAGATAAAAGCATAATTATTCATCTAAAATATTCATTTCAGCAGCTGTGTGATAATGAAACAATGAATAATGAATTTTGCTTAACACAGTGGGGGAAATAAATATTTGACGCATCAACAATTGTTTTATTAAACATTTAAAATGCAGCAATTTACATGAAACATAAACCAGACATTGGCATTAACTAAAATAAATAAATAAATAAATAAATACACAGCTGAAGAAATCATAATATTCCAAGTTATGTGCAATAAAGTGGAATAACAGGAAAAAGTACAGCAGCGTAGCAAAGCCACTGGATACTGACGGATTTCTAAAGGAATCTCATAAATGTTCCTATAAGCTCCACTGAGGTTATTATCCACAAGTGGAAGGAACATCACTCGACCATCAACCGGCCTCACGCGGGAGCTCCTCACAAGATTTCTGACCCGGCCTTCAGAAAGTTAGTCAGAAGAGAAGCCCAAGAGCCAAGGACCACTCGAAAAGATCTCCAGAAAGACCTGGACGCAGCGGGTTCAGTCATCACAGAGAAAACAACAGGCAATGCGCTCCAGTTCCACGGTCTCTATTCACCATCACCCCGGATAACCCCATTACTGAAGAAAAGGCACGCTGAAGCTCGTCTGAAGTTTGTTCCAGAACATTTGGAGACGTCTGTAGATTACTGGGAGAATGAGTGAGGTCAGACGAGACAAAAATCTAACTTTTCTGCAACGATATGATGCGCCATGTTTGGAGGAGAAATGGCTCTGCATATGAGCCTAAAAATACCTACAGTGAAGTTCGGAGGTGGAAACATCACGGTGTCTCACAGTACTGATGGAATCCAAATGATCAATAGGACAATGAATGGAGCCGTGTACTGGGAAATTCCTGAGAAGAATCTGTTTCCATCCACCAGGAAGATGAGGAGGAGATGCAGATTGAAGCTTCAAGCAGGACAACGATCCAGTCGTACTGTAAAGGAAACTCTCAGCTGGTTCCACAGGAAGAAATACCGGTGTAGGAACGGACCAGTCGATCTCCAGATTTAAACCCAATAGAAAATCTGTGGAATGAACTGAAGATCAACATTCACCATGGGCTCCCCGGAATCTTCAGGATTTAAAGACTGTGTAGGAGAATGAGACGAAACCCCACTGAACTCTGGGAGAGATTAGATTTTTGGAACAGGAGGCGTCCTGAAGCCGTCAGTGCAAACAAAGTGTGGAGAAACTTCTTTCCTCTCATTCCACTTCAGTGCAGAAACTTTTATTTTTGGATTGGAATATTATGATTTCTTTAGCTGTGTAGTTTTATTAAGTTAATAGCAATGTCTGATCTACACTTTTAGGAAGATCATATTTGTATTTGATTAGGATTTGATTAGGATTTGATTAGGATTTGATTAGGATTTGATTAGGATTTGATTTGTACTGTAACATTTGAACCCCAGCAGGATCCAGCCTTCACATTTTCTTTCACTCAGTACAATTTAAAGTGCAGCTCTTTATCATAAACATGATGATGATGATGATGATGACGATGTTATTGTCAGTGATGTGCCGTGATGTCCGATCTGACCCACACCAGACTGTGTGGTTAGAGGTCAGAGGTCACGTCTGCGTATCCCACAATTCCACATTTCTGTGTTTAACACGCCCCCCCCAGTCCACTTCCCCTTAACCGAGTCCCCTTGGCTGTTTTCGGGGCCGTTAGTTCCTCTCTCAGCTCGGGTATGTAAGACGAGGGATCGAGTGGACATCAGTGTGGGCTTAGTTACCCAGAATGCATTGCTGCGTCCTGAAACAGTGCAGATGGAGCGGTGCTGCTGCATTGTAATGAACCAACAGCTCTGATACACACTTCTCCCCTCACTCACTCACACACACACACACACACACACACACACACACACACACACACACACACACACACTCATTCACGTGTTGGAGAGTGTGTTAGGATGCTGTGTGTCTCTACTGCAGTACACACTTCTCCTTGTTGCTGTATTTCATGCGTCTGAGCTCTAAACCTCGCTCCAGCCGAGCGTCCTCCTCCAGCGCCCTGCACAGTTTATACACATTTTAAAAAATCAAACACTGTGTGTGTGTGTGTGTGTGTGTGTGTGTGTGTGTCTGTGTCTCACCCTCTCTCCTTAGCATCCATGTCTCTGACTAACTCATCACGCTGATTGACCAGAGAGACGAGTTCCTGCAGGAGGAGCGCTTCACGATGCTGATGAGCTTCACTCTTCTGCCAGTCTGATACACACACACACACACACACACACACACACACACACACACACACACACACACACGTTACAGTTAAACATGGACATTACATGTCAGGAACATTAGCTTTGTAGCATGTCTTGGCCAAACCCCTGTGTTTTACCTTCGACAGCCATCATGGCTCTGAGCTCTCGGGTCAGGAGCTCAAACCTCCTCTCCAAGTCCTGTTCCTCCTGCCTGCAGAGACACGTCACACACACACACACACACACACACACACACACACACACACCAAGTAATCAAGCAATTAATCAGCAGTAATGTGTGTGTGTTTGAACGTGTGTGTGTATGTGTGTGTGTGTGTGTGTGTGTGTGTGTGTGTGAGCTCTTACAGACTCTCGAGGTAGTCCTGCCTCCTGATCAGAGCGTTCTTCTTATTGACCAATGTGAACCACTCCTGTATCAGCTTCTCCTCCTGCTCCTTATCACTGCCTACACACACACACACACACACACACTCACACACACACTGTACTACTGTAGCAGTGTTTTATACTCTGAAGTGTGTTTTATTCTCTGAAGCAGCTCTTCAGCTCCCCCTACTGGTGTTGTATCATTCACTGTCCTGTTGGTTTTACTGTAGTTTAGCAGTCTCACTGTGTTTCACCTGTCTCACTGTGTCTCACCTGTCTCACTGTGTCTCACCTGTCTCCATGAGGCGTCTCAGTCTGTGCTCCACCACTGCTGCTCGGGTGTCGATGTGTTTCTGCTCGAGCTCCAGAGCCTTCAGCTCATTCACCACATACTGACTGGTGTCCTGCAGACACTGACCCACACACACACACACACCCACACACCCACACACACACCCACCCACACCCACACACCCACACACACACACACACACACACCCACACACCCACACACACACCCACACACACACACACACACCCACACACCCACACACACACACACCCACACCCACACACACACCCACACACCCACACACACACACACACACACACACACACACACACACACACATCAACAGACAGAGACAGAGTGGGACAGAGAGACACAAAGAGGGAGACATAC
Source organism: Cranoglanis bouderius (assembly GCA_023630585.1). Taxonomy (NCBI): domain Eukaryota; kingdom Metazoa; phylum Chordata; class Actinopteri; order Siluriformes; family Cranoglanididae; genus Cranoglanis; species Cranoglanis bouderius. The sequence continues at coordinate 21,953,787 of CM042550.1, read as the reverse complement.
AGGGACAATGACAGTAACACACATAATAATAACAAGACACAAAACAGGAGAACAGAGAGACAGACAGGTTCGATTTAGCAAAAATACACAGTGCGAGAAATTGAGAGTAAGACAGCAAGACTGATACAGCAATAAACAGTGAAAAAGTGAGACAGTGTGAGTGAGAGACAGTGAGAGAGTGAGACTGAGAAAGTAAGTGACCGTGAGAGAGTGAGACTGAGAGAGTGAGAGACAATGTGATAGTGAGACTGAGAGAGTGAGAGACAGTGAGAGAGTGAGACTGAGAGAGTGAGAGACAGTGAGAGAGTGAGACTGAGAGAGTGAGAGACAGTGAGAGAGTGAGACTGAGAGAGTGAGAGACAGTGAGAAAGTGAAACTGAGAGAGTGAGAGACAGTGAGAGAGTGAGACTGAGAAAGTAAGTGACCGTGAGAGAGTGAGACTGAGAGAGTGAGAGACAGTGTGAGAGTGATTCTGAGTGAGAGACAGTGTGAGAGTGAGAGACAGTGTGAGTGAGACTGAGAGAGTGAGAGACAGTGTGAGAGTGACAGACAGTGTGAGTGAGACTGAGAGAGTGAGAGACAGTGTGATAGTGATTCTGAGTGAGAGACAGTGTGAGAGTGAGAGACAGTGTGAGTGAGACTGAGGGAGTGAGAGACAGTGTGAGAGTGAGAGACAGTGTGAGTGAGACTGAGACAGTGAGAGACAGTGTGAGAGTGAGAGACAGTAAGAGAGTGAGAGACAGTGTGAGAGTGAGAGACAGTGTGAGAGTGAGAGACAGTGTGAGTGAGACTGAGAGAGTGAGAGACAGTGTGAGAGTGAGAGACAGTGTGAGTGAGACTGAGACAGTGAGAGACAGTGTGAGAGTGAGAGACAGTGTGAGTGAGACTGAGAGAGTGAGAGACAGTGTGAGAGTGAGAGACAGTGTGAGTGAGACTGAGACAGTGAGAGACAGTGTGAGAGTGAGAGACAGTGAGAGAGTGAGAGACAGTGTGAGTGAGACTGATACAGTGAGAGACAGTGTGAGAGTGAGAGACAGTGTGAGTGAGACTGAGAGAGTGAGAGACAGTGTGAGAGTGAGAGACAGTGTGAGTGAGACTGAGACAGTGAGAGACAGTGTGAGTGAGACTGAGAGAGTAAGAGACAGTGAGAGAGTGAGAGACAGTGAGAGAGTGAGACTGAGAGAGTGAGAGACAGTGAGAGAGTGAGACTGAGAGAGTGAGAGACAGTGTGATAGTGATTCTGAGTGAGAGACAGTGTGAGAGTGAGAGACAGTGTGAGTGAGACTGAGAGAGTGAGAGACAGTGTGAGAGTGAGAGACAGTGTGAGTGAGACTGAGAGAGTGAGACAGTGTGAGAGTGAGAGAGTGAGACAGTGTGAGAGTGAGAGAGAGTGAGAGACAGTGTGAGTGAGACTGAGAGAGTGAGAGACAGTGTGAGAGTGAGAGACAGTGAGAGAGTGAGAGACAGTGTGAGTGAGACTGAGAGAGTGAGAGACAGTGTGAGAGTGAGAGACAGTGTGAGTGAGACTGAGAGAGTGAGAGACAGTGTGAGAGTGAGAGACAGTGTGAGTGAGACTGAGAGAGTGAGAGACAGTGTGAGAGTGAGAGACAGTAAGAGTGTGAGAGACAGTGTGAGTGAGACTAAGAGAGTGAGAGACAGTGTGAGAGTGAGAGACAGTGTGAGAGTGAGAGACAGTGTGAGTGAGACTGAGAGAGTGAGAGACAGTGTGAGAGTGAGAGACAGTGTGAGTGAGACTGAGACAGTGAGAGACAGTGTGAGAGTGAGAGACAGTAAGAGAGTGAGAGACAGTGTGAGAGACAGTGTGAGAGTGAGAGACAGTAAGAGAGTGAGAGACAGTGTGAGTGAGACTGAGAGAGTGAGAGACAGTGTGAGAGTGAGAGACAGTGAGAGTGAGACAGAGATTGAGAGACAGTGTGAGAGTGAGAGACAGTGTGAGTGAGACTGAGACAGTGAGAGACAGTGTGAGAGTGAGAGACAGGGAGAGAGTGAGAGACAGTGTGAGTGAGACAGTGAGAGGGAGAGACAATGAGACAGTGAGAGACAGTGTGAGAGTGAGAGACAGTGTGAGAGTGAGAGACAGTGAGAGAATGAGAGACAGTGAGACAGTGAGAGAGTGACAGAGTGAGAGACAGTGTGAGAGTGAGAGACAGTGTGAGTGAGACTGAGACAGTGAGAGACAGTATGAGAGTGAGAGACAGTGACAGTGAGAGACAGTGTGAGAGTGAGACTGAGACAGTGTGAGTGAGACTGAGACAGTGAGAGACAGTGTGAGAGTGAGAGACAGTGACAGTGAGAGACAGTGAGAGAGTGAGAGACAGTGTGAGGTGTGAGTGAGACTGAGACAGTGAGAGACAGTGTGAGACTGAGAGACAGTGAGACAGTGTGAGTGTGAGAGACAGTGAGACAGTGTGAGTGTGAGAGACAGTGAGACAGTGAGAGAGTGAGAGACAGTGAGAGGTGTGAGTGAGACTGAGACAGTGAGAGACAGTGTGAGAGACAGTGAGACAGTGAGACAGTGTGAGAATGAGAGACAGTGAGACAGTGAGACAGTGTGAGAGTGTAACTGACCGTCAGTTCCTCGTCTGCATGTTCAGGTGATTCTGTAAACAGAAAATTAATGCTAACGGTTAATCACTAGTTTTTACTGAAATGGACCACAACAGGAAGTGAGTTTAGAATTCTGTAACGAGTTCCAGTCGGAGTTACCATCGCGTGTCGTGTCTCTGTCTGCTGCTGGACTTTTCTCCTTGTCTTTACTCGCCTGCTGGAAGACAAAAAATAAATCCTGCTTTATAACATTTATACGCAGAGACACTACGCTGGGACACTTCATAGGGACACTATTTAGGGAGTCTATTGTAGAATGCTGCTGTTTAAACATTTACACACAACTTTACTAAAAGACTGATAAATGAGGAGTAAATGGAGCCATTTTGTCCACTTATATATACAGTTATATACAGTTATATACAGTTATATACATTTATAGTTCTCACCTCACTCTGTTCTCTCTCCTCCTGCTGTTTGTACCGTGGCGGTGCTACTGGAGTCTGCACTCCTCCATCTGTCCTCATCTCATCCCCCTTTAATGGCCGTTTAGACCGGGGCGGGGGGATCAGAGCCCCATTGGTTGGTCCCTCTCCCCCCCGTGTGTCTGTGCCATTGGTTTGGTCTGGCTGGGAGATGGCATAGCTGGACTCGCTGCTGTTCCTCTCTAACTGCAGAACACTGAGGTTCTGACCTGAGAAGTGTGATTGGATCTGACTCAGGTACGTCATCACCATGAGCCGATCCGGAACCGACAGCAGAACCAGATCAGAAGGGTCTAACAGGCGTGAGATCCCCAACTCTGAGAACCCATCAAAAGCCTGCACAGACACACAGAACAGAGAGCAGACAGACACCATGAGGGGTCAAAGAGCACTATAGAGAGACAGACAGACAGAGAGAGAGACAGACAGACAGAGAGACAGATCTTTACTTACCCTCTTGTTATTCAGCTTTATATCTTGAGGCTCCAGGGCATCAAAGTCACTGAAAAAGTCAGAAATTAATAAATTTATTCAGGTCTAAGTGTGCCCAGGTGTGTTTAGGTGCATTCAGGTGTTGAAGTGTATTCGGGTGTGTTGAGGTGTGTCCAGGTGTTTTCAGGTGTGTTGAGGTGTGTTTAGATGTGTCCATGTGTGTTGAGGCGTGTTCAGGGGTGTAGAGGTTTGTTCAGGTGGTGTGTTCAGGTGGTGTGTTGAGTGACTCACATCTTGTCCGGGTGGAAGTGGTGCAGGATGGCGCAGAAGGCCAGGCCGTTCCTCCAGGACGTGCTGAAGTTCGTCACCTTCACGCCCCTGTAGTCCTTCGTGACTTCCTGACACCACTGCAACAATGACTGACTGCTGCTCACCAGGGCGGGGCTCGGGAGGGGAGATGCCACCTACAGAAAGACAAGCAGACAGATGGACAGGCAGAGAGACAGACAGACAGAAACAGACTTGAATATTTCAGAAAGACGTGAGTCCTAATTAACACAGGTGTCCTTAAGCTGCCTTCCAGACTGTATCTAGGGAGCATTAAAACACTTCCGTCTTAGATATATTAGTGTGTTCCATCAGATAATGGATTATCAGTAACCTGTACAGGTGTTGGCGTGTGGTGTCTGACGTCCTGTGGAGTGACGGGTGGAGGGATGTTTCTCTTCTTGCTGGGAGGCAGGACAGTCGCTGGTGTCTTCACCGATTCCTCACACGCAGAGGTTCTGACGCCGTTCTCCGTAACCTCACTTTCACTTTCCACCTTTAACGCAGATCCCGAGATTCCTAAACGAGAGGAATCTTCACCCAGCAGCTCGCACCTGTAACAGCCAGAGAGCATTTTACTTCCCTGTCCTCAAACACACACACACACACACACACACACACACACACACACACACACACACACAGTTGAATGCTGGAATCTGATTGGACAGGAGGTGTGCATTATTTCAGTATAACAGCACAGGTAGTTCCGGCTGTATCACGAACTACAGGTTTATATTAATGCGCTCGTTCTAATGCGTTATTATTGCTATAGCAACCACTCACACACAGGGACGTGTACACTGGACTCTTCACATAATCTAACACTAATAATAAACAGATTTTTGATGTGTAATCGCTGATGTGGTGACGTTTTTGTTGGGAGACGTTTCTTTAACATTTATGGATGGAGTCTCAGTTATAAGCGCTTTGTAACAGTCAAAGTTTCCCAACTGTGTCCAGATGTGTTGAGGTGTGTTCAGGTGTGTTGAGGTGTGTTCAGGTATGTTGAGGTGTTTCCAGGTGTGCTGAGGTGTGTTCAGGTGTGTTGAGGTGTGTCCAGGTGTGTTGAAGTTAATAAAATAAAGTGTGTGTTGTCTGTGCTAAGATTCCAGCTGTTTCTAATCAGAGTGTCACGTCACCTTTACTGAAGATACAGTAACTAATCCTCAGTGTTAATGACCATCTCTGATCCTGACTCGTTCTGTAAACTGCTCTGAACGCTCGAAATCACGGCTTTTGGTGAATATTGATGAATTCTGTTCTCATCACACTTACAGATGGTCCAGGACCGGAGCAGGTTTCAACGTTTCTATCTGAGCCTGGTCGAGCTCCTCCTCAGCACTAACTCTGTCTGCTGGAACATTTTCTTTTTCTAAAGTTTCGTTAGCTTTTGAATTTAGTGTCTGGTTTCTCTCATCCTCCAACACCAAAGCTCGCTCCTTCTGGCTTTTACACGTCTCTGTTTCATCAGCGCGAAGCTCAGCAGCATCTACAGTGGGTTCTTCAGTGATCACTGCCATTCGAAGGTCATTTGTCACAGTGAGCTCTGAAACAGGAAGTTCACTCTGATCTGCATGTTCTGGTGATGTAGTGCAGACTCTGTGTTGAGGTGGAGGTGTTGGAGGAAGATCAAAGTCAGACTCAGAGGGGACGAGACGCTTCCTGGGCCGAGAAACCGGAACAGGAACAGAAAGTGGTGTCGTGTCAGTGTCCTCTGCCATTTGGCAAATCTTCTCCAGCAGGAAGCTCTCCTCTGACACAGCAGAAGGTTCTTCAGTAGTTTTAGTAAGAGAGTCAGGTAATTTTTCATGTTGAGGTGAAGGCACAGGCAGTGGTACCACTGAGCTCCCTGGAGAAATGTTTTTAAGTGATCTAATTTTGACATCACCTGACCGTTCTTTAGCTGTTAAAGTCCTTGTGGTATCGTCTGGTTCTTCCTTTCCTGTTTCTAAAGCTCTAGTGACATCAAGCTGTTCCTCAGACAATGCTATGAATCCTTTGACCTCATGTAACTGTTCTTTAGCTGTTCCTACAGATCTACTGACATCATCTGGTTGTTCTATCACTGCTCCTAAAGGTCTCCGAACTTTATCTACCTGTTTAGCTGATCTTTTGGCATCATCTGGCTGATCTTTTACTAATTCTGAACATGTGTTAGCATCATCTGGTTGTTTTTTAGCATCTCCTAAAGATCTTTGGACATCATCTGGCTGTTCCCTAGCTATTCCAGAAGATCTCTGGACATCCTCTAGTTCTTCTTTCACTGTTCCTGAAGATCTGCTGGTGCTTTCTTGCTGTTCTTTTGCTGCTCTTTTGACATAATCTGGCTGATCTCTTCCTAAACAATTGTTAGCATCACCTTGTTGATTTTTAGCTTTTACATCATCTGGTTGTTCTATATCTGCTTCTAATGATCTTTTGATGTTATCTCCCAGTTCCTCAGCTATTTCTGAACATCTCCTGCCATCATCTGTCTGATCCTTAGATGTTCCTAAAAGTCTACTGACATGATTTGGTTTATCTTTGGCTTGATCTAAAGATCGTTTAACTTCATCGGCCTGATCTTTTCCTGTTCCTAAAAGTTCTTTGAGATCAGCGGGCTTTTCCTTATCTGTTTCTAAAGATGGTTTGATATCATCTGACTGACATGTTGCTATTTTGCTCTTTAAGGTATCTGATGCTGTGACTTCAATGAGAAGATGTCCTTTCCTCGCTTGAGGAACAGCAAGTTCAGCCTGTGTGTTGACTTTGTTAGTGCACTCTGATGGAAGGATCGTACTTCCCCTCATCTGTTCCTCATTCTTACTTCCACTTCCTTCGTTTGTGTTGTGCTGTGGTAGAACAATAGCTCTGGAACCAGAGGGAACATTCCGCTTGACTTCCTGCACTGAAGCTCCTTTCTGCTGGGTTTCATGAGGTTTCGCGTCTTTTGCAACTTGTGGAGGATTTTTTTCCTCAGCTTGAGAGCTCTGTAACACTGACACAGGCTTCCTGTCGAGGATCTCGTTCGATGCTGGTGCTTCCTTCGGTCTGTGAGAAACGGGACACCAATGAGGAACGCCATCACAAACACGGCATCTCCTGTGTACTCATTATAAACATGCAGCTTGCAGACACGAGTAAACAGGCACAAGCACCTCTCAGCCTCAGTGAAAATATCAGCTTTAATTCAGCAATTATGTGTTAATGAACCAAATCACAGCTATTATACAGGAGCACTACATGTTAGGGGATCAAAAGCAAAATCAAACTATCGTGTTTGGTGTTTTGATTCTCTACAAGCAATTTCCCTTCCTGTTTTTCCCCCCAACAGCTTCAGTCAGCATAATGAAGATTACTGAGATTTAGGTCACATGACTGACTTCTGCTTTTCAGCCCAGAGAAACTCCACACTTGCATTAGCTTTTTATTTGGGGTCATTGTCCTAAAAAAACTGCACTTACTGGGCTTTAAGGTGTCTGATTGAATATGAGAATGTACGATGTGTCTGTTCACTTTAGCTCGTTAGTAAAGATGCAGCCGTGGTACTACCGCCACCATGTTTCTACACTTACAGCCTGCACTTATAAACGCAGACTCATCAAATTTGGTTTCAAAATCAATCAGCAACAAATGAGCAAGCAAACAGCAGCAAAATCATAAAGTCAGAAACCAGCAGTCATGAAGTTCACAGCATAAAACCGAAAGCGCAATACGCAGCTCATTAGCTCCGTGTCTTCATATATTATTTCAAAGGACGAGTCTACAAACACGAACCGTTTCTTTTGTATCAGACCATAAGCAGTTCTTAATCATAGTGCACTGCAGCAATGTAGAGATGAAGCTCTCATGCTTTTGCATAACTTCAGACACTCGCCATCAACAACGCTAAACACCAATCTGCAACTGCGCAAGCAGAAGAAAAAAGCTGTAGCTCCAGTTCCTCAGCTCTTCAGAGAACATGCAGAAGAAATCTGATGCTGCTCAGGAACCTCAAAAACATCTAAACTCCAAATTCACCAACATGAAGCCACTAAACATTGTCTCATGTACTTACCCTTCATCCATATAGAGCTCAGCGAGCCACACTGTCCCTACATCCTCCTGCCCCACCTCAAACTCCAGCTCCTCCTCTACCGTTTCAGACAATACCAAGGGTATCACATACGTCTCCTTCTTCTGGAGATCTGGTTTAATTTCTCCAGGTTCTTCATTAGCATTCTTTAAGTGTTCTTCACTTGCTATGTCATACAAATCGACTTCTTTTAAAAGTGGAACATCCTCAGTGGAGTAAAGACCAAGTGCTTGATTATTATCTGGACTTGTATTAGTTTCTGGAGATGGAGATGGCTTTCTGGACTTCTCAGTATTCGGTTCCGAGCTCTCACTTGCTTTAGGTTTCTGTTCATTTTTCCAGGCTTGACCTCCTACACTTGAGGATTCCTCTTTGCTTATCTTCACCTTGCGTACTGTTCTTTTACCGTTGCATGTTTCAGCTTCTGGTTTGGTTTTTAAAGACTCTGCTTCTCTTTCTACCTCTGAGGCAGCCAACCTCAAGCAGTCCACTAGGCTCTGTCCTGAAAGTGCTGATCCTGATGTCACATGACTCGCTTCCTCGTAGGAAATGCCGTCTTTAATCACTGGGGCCTTGTAATGTTCCTCTGTAGCTTCTTTTGTAGCTTTGATCAGGTTTGTATCGCAAAAGGGCTCGGGTGGTAGGATCTCAAACTCTTGGTTTCCAGATTCTGTATCTTCAGGATTGTCAGTTTCTGTAGGACTCGGCTGCATCAACATGGACGTCACCGTCTCATAACTGGAGAAAATGGAAATCACCACAAGGGACAAACCAGAGGCCAGAAGTGAACTAACAGACTTTACAAACATTCCATACTATCATGCAACTACTTCAAGATCTTATGATCCATGCAGATGCAGGAGCCACTTAGGCTGTGTTCCTCCATTTCCTCTCACACTTACCCTTTATACAAAACACCAATTATCCCTTTCACAAGGCCTGAAGACTCTGAACACGTCTCCTGATCCTCAGAAGGTGATGGTTCTTCCTCTGAAAGTTTATTTCCATCATCTGGTTTCTGAATTTTCCTACTGGATTCATCTTCATCAGTCTTCTCCATCGACTCCTTCCCTGACTCTGTGCTGAAACTGAAGACTCCATCATCAACACCTTCATCTTGCTGGTTCGGAAAGTTTTCCACTTCCTCCTGCTTCTCACTTTCAGCCACCCATCCAATATGGCTGCCATGGCATGGAATGATGGGGAAAATAAAGAGGTGTGTTTGGTGAAATGTGCTTTTCTCACCATTTGAAACGTTCAGTTGTATTAAAACACCTCGTAAACAGACTAGATCTTCAACTCATGCAGGTCCTAAAAACTCAAATACACACACCATGCAGCAGAAACATCTCCATCTTACCCTCCATCCAGATTCTCCTGTTCTGTCTCTATTTCACCTGGAATTATTCCCTCGTTCCATTTCCTCGTCTCCTTTTTCTCCAAACTGGCCCACAGTGGACCCTCATTAGTGACCTCTGAATCTGCATCTGTTCTCTCCAAGTTGTTAATATTTAGCTTTGTGTCATTAACAGCTAACAGAGGCGCTAATGCTAATGAGGGAGGTGGAGCTGTAGGAGGTGCTGATGGTATCAGAGATGTTATATCACATTCCAGATTTTCCTCAGTAATCACAGTTTTTGGTTTATATATTGTTGTCTTTAATTCTCCCAGGTCAAGCTTCTGCAGGTCTCCGGCATGGTCCGAGCTTTTATCTCCACTGTGAGACAGAAACACGGTGATGATGTGGGTTTAGGACCAAAACACACACTTGCCTGGTGTTAAACATTCCACTCGTGAGTTAATGAGAATGTTATAACAGCACAGACTGTACACTCAGGGCCTGAAGCACTCGCCGCTTGTGTCTGATCTCATTCTGCACTAAAAACAATCAGCAAACTGAAGGTGAAAATCAGAAACCTCACGTACATCTGACCCTCAGAGCCTCCACAGCAACAAAACCTCACATACATCTGACCCTCAGAGCCTCCACAGCAACAAAACCTCACGTACATCTGACCCTCAGAGCCTCCACAGCAACAAAACCTCACGTACATCTGACCCTCAGAGCCTCCACAGCAACAAAACCTCACGTACATCTGACCCTCAGAGCCTCCACAGCAACAAAACCTCACGTACATCTGACCCTCAGAGCCTCCACAGCAACAAAACCTCACGTACATCTGACCCTCAGAGCCTCCACAGCAACAAAACCTCACGTACATCTGACCCTCAGAGCCTCCACAGCAACAAAACCTCACGTACATCTGACCCTCAGAGCCTCCACAGCAACAAAACCTCACGTACATCTGACCCTCAGAGCCTCCACAGCAACAAAACCTCACGTACATCTGACCCTCAGAGCCTCCACAGCAACAAAACCTCACGTACATCTGACCCTCAGAGCCTCCACAGCAACAAAACCTCACGTACATCTGACCCTCAGAGCCTCCACAGCAACAAAACCTCACGTACATCTGACCCTCAGAGCCTCCACAGCAACAAAACCTCACGTACATCTGACCCTCAGAGCCTCCACAGCAACAAAACCTCACGTACATCTGACCCTCAGAGCCTCCACAGCAACAAAACCTCACGTACATCTGACCCTCAGAGCCTCCACAGCAACAAAACCTCACGTACATCTGACCCTCAGAGCCTCCACAGCAACAAAACCTCACACTGGGGTCTATAACAGTGTTCACTTTAAAAAAGGAAGAAACAATAAAATCACAGCCCAGACACAGTAATAGTGCACACACACACACACACACACACACACACACACACACACACACACTCAAACACAACACACACACACACACACACACACACACACACTCAAACACAACACACACACACACACACTCAAACACAACACACACACACACACACACACACTCAAACACAACACACACACACACTCAAACACAACACACACACACACACACTCAAACACAACACACACACACACTCAAACACAACACACACACACACACACACTCAAACACAACACACACACTCAAACACAACACACACACACACACACACACACTCAAACACAACACACACACACACTCAAACACAACACACACACACACACATACACTCAAACACAACACACACACACACACACACTCAAACACAACACACACACACACACACTCAAACACAACACACACACACACTCAAACACAACACACACACACACACACACACATACACTCAAACACAACACACACACACACACACACTCAAACACACAACACACACACACATACACTCAAACACAACACACACACACACACACACATTCAAACACAACACACACACACACACACACACAACACACACACAACACACACACACACACTCAAACACAACACACACACACACACACACTCAAACACAACACACACACTCAAACACAACACAACACACACACACACAAACACAACACACACACACACACTCAAACACAACACACACACACACACACTCAAACACACACACACACACTCAAACACACACACACACTCAAACACAACACACACACACACACTCAAACACAACACACACACACACTCAAACACAACACACACACACAACACACACACTCAAACACAACACACACACACACACTCAAACACAACACACACACACACACTCAAACACAACACACACACACACTCAAACACACACACACAAGCACAACACATACACTCAAACACACACACACACACACACTCAAACACAACACACACACACACACACACTCAAACACAACACATACACACACACACACAACACACACAC
>CM042550.1:21919605-21924605 GCA_023630585.1 Cranoglanis bouderius | reverse complement strand
ACCCCTCATCACTTTAATCTTCTGTATTAAACAGGCAGGTAAAGAGGTGATGTGCGGTTTGTGACACAGCCATAATCTCAATAACTCACTGTGATGTGCTGAACAGCGCGAATTGGGACGCGGCCTTATAAAGAACTTCAAAGCGTATAAATGTAATACGGAAGCGGCGCGCGACTTTAATCAATTTGATACAAAAGAAATAGGAAAAGGAAGTGAAGTTGAGGCGCGCGCGGTGTGACAGTGTGAAACTGAACACTTTTACACTGAAAAAGAACAAAAACAAAATCAATAAAACAGCATTTTAATGTGAGTTCAGTGTTCAGTTCACACACAGGAAACTGCGCTCTAACGGAACACACCCGCGCGCGCACCGCGCTCACACACACACACACACACACACACACACACACTGGAGTAAAGTGAAGTATGAACTCTCACCATTTCTTTGTGCACTCCACTGTGAGCTCCTGATATGAAGCCACGAACTGGAACCTGGTGGCTTTCTTCCCGACCCTCTGCAGTCTCTTCCACACCGAACTCATCTCCTGCTGCACGCCGCGCGCGCGGGGGCATTAACCAGCTACTGACACACTAATGGACTGAAATTCAAGTTAAAATTGGTTTTAAAGTGGAACTGCGTCTCCTCTCCTCCTCATCAGGTCCCGAACTGCGGCTCTAATGTCACTCACTTCTGTCAGAAAAACTCCCAACTGTGTCAGAGCACACACACACACACACACACACACACACACACACACACACCGACCGGAGTGTTAATGAGGTAAAATAATCCTAAATACCTGACTGTAGCGGCGGGAATTAAATCCTGAAGCCCGTCACCGCGCGGAGGTGATCAGAGTAAATCAATAAAGGTTAGAGAGATGAGTTAGAGTCGGTGTCGGTGTCGGTGTTGGTGTCGGTGTTAATGCAGGATGAACAGCTGCACGAGTGAAGGGTGCTGTCCGGGTTGCCAGATTGCATTAATCAGCGCTGCAGTTGGAGTTAATCAGGGTTGCCTGGTTGGTGATTTAAAAGTGATAGTTTCTAAGGAGGACTTTTACATTCACTAATGTGGCCGATGTTTTTGTCCAAAATGATTTAAACCTGAGACTGAACACACCTGAGACTGAACACTGAACACACCTGAGACTGAACACACCTGAGACTGAACACACCTGAGACTGAACACTGAACACACCTGAGACTGACCACACCTGAGCAGCTTGGCAGTGCAGGGATCTGAACCCATCACCTGCTGATCTGTAGCCCTGAGACTGAACCACACAGCCATCTTCCCTCTGGACCTTCCTCTGTAAACTAGAGATCTCCAAGATCCCTGGGACATAGGGTTAGCAGGGGTAGGAGGGGTGAGAGAGGTAAGAGGGGTAAGAGGGTTAGGAGGGGTCAGAGGGGTTAGGAGGGGTAAGAGGGTTAGGAGGGGTGAGAGAGGTAAGAGGGTTAAGAGGGTTAGGAGGGGTGAGAGGGGTATGAGGGGTATGAGGGGTGAGAGGGGTAGGAGGGGTCAGAGGGGTTAGGAGGGTGAGAGGGGTAGGAGGGGTAAGAGGGGGTGAAAGGGTTAAGAGGGGTAGGAGGGGTGAGAGAGGTAAGAGGGGTAAGAGGGTTAGGAGGGGTAAGAGGGTTAGAAGGGGTGAGAGGGGTAAGAGGGGTGAAAGGGGTAAGAGGGGTAGGAGGGGTGAGAGGAGTAGGAGAAACACGCAAAGACAGAAAGTGGTCCAATCTGGCAACCCGGGTGTCAGCGAGGGGCGTGAATCAGCATGCAAACCTGGAGATGAGGCAACATGCAAAACACACACACACACACACACACTGCACACACACACACACACACACTGCACACACACACACACACACACTGCACACACACACACACATTTCTTCTAAATTTATTTTACTGAACTTTACACACACAGTAAATCTTCATTTAACATTTTTATTAACATCACTTTCATTTTCCTTTTTCTGAGCATCACTTTGTGTGTGAGTGTGTGTGTGTGTGTGAGTGTGTGTGTGTGTGTGTGTGTGAGTGTGTGTGTGTGTGTGTGTGAGTGCGTGAGTGTGTGTGAGTGAGTGTGTGTGAGTGTGTGAGTGTGTGTGAGTGTGTGTGTGTGTGTGTGTGTGTGTGTGTGAGTGTGTGTGTGTGTGTGTGAGTGCGTGAGTGTGTGTGAGTGAGTGTGTGTGTGTGTGAGTGTGCGTGAGTGTGTGAGTGTGTGTGTGAGTGTGTGTGTGAGTGTGTGTGTGTGTGTGTGTGTGTGTGTGTGTGTGTGTGTGTGAGTGTGTGAGTGTGTGTGAGTGTGTGTGTGTGTGTGTGAGTGTGTGTGTGTGTGTGTGTGTGAGTGCGTGAGTGTGTGTGAGTGAGTGTGTGTGAGTGTGTGTGTGTGTGAGTGTGTGTGAGTGTGTGTGTGAGTGACTCAAGTGGTATGTGTGTAATCATATGATCACTTCCTGGTACATGATACATGTGTGTGTGTGTGTGTGTGTGTGTGTGTGTGTGTGTGTGTGTGTGTGTGTGTGTGTGCAGTGTGTGTGTGTGTGTGTGTGTGATGCAGTGTGGTGGTCTGTGATGAAAGTTTAAATATTTAAACATTTACAGACAGCACTTTAACATAAACACATTCAGTCGTGTGAAAAATTAAATGCACCCCAAGGAAATTGTTTTTTTTGTTTTTTCATATTTGGACAAGCAAACATTTGCTCCTCTCTGAAACAGAGCCTATTAATAAAGCTGATACAGTCTATCACACATAACATTAACATTTTGTAATAATTTTCACAGTTTAAATGAACAAAAAAACAGATCAGTCACAGGTAAAAAGTAAGTACACCCCTACATTTATCACACCTTCAAATCCATAAAATTAGAATCAGGTGTTGAAGATCAGGTGCCAGGGATTAGAACCTGTTTAGGGAGTGCAGGTGGAACCCGTCTTATTTATACCCCTCTCATATCCAGTCTCTGGTGTTCCCTTTGCTATTGAGGTGTGTGTGGTGTCATCATGCCAAGATCTAAAGAGTTCTGTAAGACCTTCAGAAAAAAGGTCGTGGATGCCTATGAGTCTGGCAAGGGATTTAAAAAGATCTCCAAATTATTTGAAACACATCATTCCACTGTAAGGAAAATCATCTACAAATGGCGCAGGTTTCAAACGACTGCCCATTAGTCCAGGACTGGCCTCCCAGCGAATTCAGCCCAAGAGCAGACCGTCTGATGCAAAAAGAATCTCCAAGAACCTCAAAAATTTCATCACAGGATCTGCTAGTAAGTCTCGTAACTGTTGGTGTTAAAGTGCATGCTTCTACAATCAGAGAGAGATTGCACAAATTTGACCTGCATGGAAGGCGTGGCAGGAAAAAGCCTTCGCAAGACTACAGTTTGCTAACGAGCTTATAGGCAAAGACCAGGCCTTCTGGAATAATGTGCTCTGGGCAGAAGAATCAAAGATAGAGTTGTTTGGCCACAGTGACAGCAGACATGATTGGTGCAGACCAAAGACAGCTTTTCAGGAGAAGCACCTCATACCATCTGTGAAGCACGGTGGTGGAAATGTTATGGTTTGGGGTTGCTTCACTGCCTCAGGGACTGGACAGCCTGCATTCATTGATTCAACTATGATTTCTGCATCATATCAAAGAGTGTTTGAAGATAATGTGAGGCCGTCTGTCTGAGTTGAAGATGAACCGAAAGTGGACCCTTTCAACAGGATAATGATCCTAAGTACACTAGCAAATCCACCAAGGAATGTCTCAAGAAGGAGAAATGGAGGGTTATGGAATGGTCTGGTCAAAGCCTGGATTTGAATCCCATTGAAATGTTGTGAGGGGATTTGAAACGGGAGAACATGCAAGAAAACCTTCAGACATCTTGCAACTGAAAGAATATTGCATGGAAGAGCGGCCAAAAATTCCAGCAAGCCTGGTGGACAACTATGCAAAAACATCTGCTAAAGGGGGCAATACTGGCTTCTGAGGTCAAGGGTGTACTTACTTTTTCCACAGAAGAACATCACATCTATTGATATTTCTGTTTAATAAATGATTGAAAAAGCAAATTTTCCTTGTGGTTTTGTTCAAGTATATCAACTTTATTAATAGGCGCCGTTTCAGAGAGGATCAGATGTTTGCTCGTCCAAATATGTAACAAAAAAGAGATCAAAAAAGCCAAAAGTTTCCATGGGGTGTACTTATTTTTTCACATGATTGTATACTCGCACCACCGCAGTGTCACCATGACGTGTGTGTGTCCCTCTACACTCTTCTGGAAACGTGTCTCAGTGCAACTCCACATCTCAGTTTAGAATGATACAAAAGCTAGTGTAAAGTGTGTGTGTGTGTGTGTGTGTGTGTGTGTGTGTGTGTGTGTGTGTGTGTGTGTGTGTGTGATTACCACAGGCTGTACTGGTTTGTGTGTGTGTGTGTATTTTAGGAGCTGTAGGGGGTTTCCGCCTCACAGTGCACTTATTTTAGGAGGACAGACAGATGGACAGGAGCAGCTGAAGGTGGACAAGTGGAGAGCGGGATGAAGGAGGAGTGTGTGTGTGTGTGTGTGTGTGTGTGTGTGTGTGTGTGTGTGTGTGTGTGTGTGTGTGTGTGTGTGTGTGTGTGTGTGTGAGTGATTGGGGCCTGAAGACTCGTGCAGTTTATTTCATGTTAATGAAACCAGATTAAAGAGTTCTATATCACACACAACACTCACATCACTGCTGTTAATAAATATATACATATTATATAATAATAACACCACACACACACACACACACACACACACACACACACACACACACACACATTTAACTCATCAGTGAATATTTCTGTTTCAATGATTTAAAATGTAATAATGATTAAAAATAAAAGCAAAATATCTATATAAAGTTATTTTGTAGAGAAATATGTATAAATATATATATATATATATATATATAAACTGTAGAGCTCAAATAAAACAGCTAAAAAGTAAATAAATACAAATATAAAATAATAGAAAT
>CM042550.1:21879605-21909605 GCA_023630585.1 Cranoglanis bouderius | reverse complement strand
TCAGTGTTAAGGGGGGAAGTGTTAATCAGTGTTAAGGGGGAGTGTTAATCAGTGTTAAGGGGGGAGTGTTAATCAGTGTTAAGGGGGAGTGTTAATCAGTGTTAAGGGGGAGTGTTAATAAGTGTTAAGGGGAGTGTTAATCAGTGTTAAGGGGGGAGTGTTAATCAGTGTTAAGGGGGAGTGTTAATCAGTGTTAAGGGGGGAGTGTTAATCAGTGTTAAGGGGGAGTGTTAAGGGGGAGTGTTAATCAGTGTTAAGGGGGAAGTGTTAATCAGTGTTAAGGGGGGAAGTGTTAATCAGTGTTAAGGGGGAGTGTTAATCAGTGTTAAGGGGGAGTGTTAAGGGGGAGTGTTAATCAGTGTTAAGGGGGAGTGTTAATCAGTGTTAAGGGGGAGTGTTAATCAGTGTTAAGGGGGAGTGTTAAGGGGGAGTGTTAATCAGTGTTAAGGGGGAGTGTTAATCAGTGTTAAGGGGGGAAGTGTTAATCAGTGTTAAGGGGGGAAGTGTTAATCAGTGTTAAGGGGGAGTGTTAATCAGTGTTAAGGGGGAAGTGTTAATCAGTGTTAAGGGGGAGTGTTAATCAGTGTTAAGGGGGAGTGTTAATCAGTGTTAAGGGGGAGTGTTAATCAGTGTTAAGGGGAAGTGTTAATCAGTGTTAAGGGGGAAGTGTTAATCAGTGTTAAGGGGGAGTGTTAATCAGTGTTAAGGGGGGAAGTGTTAATCAGTGTTAAGGGGGAGTGTTAATCAGTGTTAAGGGGGGACGTGTTAATCAGTGTTAAGGGGGGAGTGTTAATCAGTGTTAAGGGGGAAGTGTTAATCAGTGTTAAGGGGGAGTGTTAATCAGTGTTAAGGGGGGAGTGTTAATCAGTGTTAAGGGGGGAAGTGTTAATCAGTGTTAAGGGGGAGTGTTAATCAGTGTTAAGGGGGGAAGTGTTAATCAGTGTTAAGGGGGAGTGTTAATCAGTGTTAAGGGGGAGTGTTAATCAGTGTTAAGGGCGAAGTGTTAATCAGTGTTAAGGGGGAGTGTTAATCAGTGTTAAGGGGGAGTGTTAATCAGTGTTAAGGGGGAGTGTTAATCAGTGTTAAGGGGGGGTGTTAGTCAGTGTTAGGGGGGAGTGTTAATCAGTGTTAAGGGGGAGTGTTAATCAGTGTTAAGGGGGAGTATTAATCAGTGTTAAGGGGAAGTGTTAATCAGTGTTAAGGGGGGAGTGTTAATCAGTGTTAAGGGGGAAGTGTTAATCAGTGTTAAGGGGGGAAGTGTTAATCAGTGTTAAGGGGGAGTGTTAATCAGTGTTAAGGGGGAAGTGTTAATCAGTGTTAAGGGGGAAGTGTTAATCAGTGTTAAGGGGGAAGTGTTAATCAGTGTTAAGGGGGAAGTGTTAATCAGTGTTAAGGGGGAGTGTTAATCAGTGTTAAGGGGGAGTGTTAATCAGTGTTAAGGGGGAGTGTTAATCAGTGTTAAGGGGGAAGTGTTAATCAGTGTTAAGGGGGAAGTGTTAATCAGTGTTAAGGGGGAGTGTTAATCAGTGTTAAGGGGGAGTGTTAATCAGTGTTAAGGGGGAAGTGTTAATCAGTGTTAAGGGGGAGTGTTAATCAGTGTTAAGGGGGGAGTGTTAATCAGTGTTAAGGGGGAGTGTTAATCAGTGTTAAGGGGGGAGTGTTAATCAGTGTTAAGGGGGAGTGTTAATCAGTGTTAAGGGGGGAGTGTTAATCAGTGTTAAGGGGGAGTGTTAATCAGTGTTAAGGGGGAGTGTTAATCAGTGTTAAGGGGGAGTGTTAATCAGTGTTAAGGGGGAGTGTTAATCAGTGTTAAGGGGGAGTGTTAATCAGTGTTAAGGGGGGAAGTGTTAATCAGTGTTAAGGGGGAGTGTTAAGGGGGAGTGTTAATCAGTGTTAAGGGGGAGTGTTAATCAGTGTTAAGGGGGAGTGTTAATCAGTGTTAAGGGGGAGTGTTAAGGGGGAGTGTTAATCAGTGTTAAGGGGGAGTGTTAATCAGTGTTAAGGGGGAGTGTTAATCAGTGTTAAGGGGGAGTGTTAATCAGTGTTAAGGGGGAAGTGTTAATCAGTGTTAAGGGGGGAAGTGTTAATCAGTGTTAAGGGGGAGTGTTAATCAGTGTTAAGGGGGAAGTGTTAATCAGTGTTAAGGGGGAGTGTTAATCAGTGTTAAGGGGGAGTGTTAATCAGTGTTA
This sequence comes from Cranoglanis bouderius, assembly GCA_023630585.1. Taxonomy (NCBI): domain Eukaryota; kingdom Metazoa; phylum Chordata; class Actinopteri; order Siluriformes; family Cranoglanididae; genus Cranoglanis; species Cranoglanis bouderius. The sequence continues at coordinate 21,907,416 of CM042550.1, read as the reverse complement.
AGGGGGAAGTGTTAATCAGTGTTAAGGGGGGAAGTGTTAATCAGTGTTAAGGGGGGAAGTGTTAATCAGTGTTAAGGGGGAAGTGTTAATCAGTGTTAAGGGGGGAAGTGTTAATCAGTGTTAAGGGGGGAGTGTTAATCAGTGTTAAGGGGGAAGTGTTAATCAGTGTTAAGGGGGAAGTGTTAATCAGTGTTAAGGGGGAGTGTTAATCAGTGTTAAGGGGGGAAGTGTTAATCAGTGTTAAGGGGGAGTGTTAATCAGTGTTAAGGGGGAGTGTTAAGGGGGAGTGTTAATCAGTGTTAAGGGGGAAGTGTTAATCAGTGTTAAGGGGGAGTGTTAATCAGTGTTAAGGGGGGAAGTGTTAATCAGTGTTAAGGGGGAGTGTTAATCAGTGTTAAGGGGGAGTGTTAATCAGTGTTAAGGGGGAGTGTTAATCAGTGTTAAGGGGGGAAGTGTTAATCAGTGTTAAGGGGGAGTGTTAATCAGTGTTAAGGGGGAGTGTTAAGGGGGAGTGTTAATCAGTGTTAAGGGGGAGTGTTAATCAGTGTTAAGGGGGAGTGTTAATCAGTGTTAAGGGGGAGTGTTAAGGGGGAGTGTTAATCAGTGTTAAGGGGGAGTGTTAAGGGGAAGTGTTAATCAGTGTTAAGGGGGAGTGTTAATCAGTGTTAAGGGGGAAGTGTTAATCAGTGTAGAGGAGGACAGGATCAGGTGATGATCAGGTGTTAAGTGTTGAGGGTTTTTTGACTCCACACTGAACTGATCCACTGCACAGTTTTCTCGTCCCAATCCTCCGGAAACAGCAGCAGCACAAACGCAGCTGAGATCAAACCCAACGCCCCCGAGCGCATGTCACTGAGGGGCGGAGCCTCCAACACCCACACATCCACCACTGTGTACACACAGACACACACACACACACACACACACACACACACACACACACACAGAATGAGGATTTAATAATGAAATTACACACATCAGTATTCAGACCTCAGACATAAATGAGAGTCAGAGTTACACCTGTGTGGGCGGAGTTTATCTAAAATAGGGGCGTGTCTCAGTTACACCTGGTTTTGATCTTGAACTTAAGCGCATGTTTCCTGTGTGATATCGGCTGGAGTGAGGAGCGATGTTAAGTCCAGCGCCGCTGTCTGACTGTTTGATGAAGGTTTACACACAGATGTAACGTTTGGATTTAAGTTGCAGACTCTGAACACGCCCCTGAGTTTAATGTGTATTAGCCTTTAGCATAGCATAGCCTTTAGCATAGTGTAGGACAAATATATCACACACATGATATTAGTATTCTTATAGACTAACAGGTAACTGCTGAAGTGTGTGAGACTGTACAGATAATAATGACTGTATGGTGTCATGTGACTGCGGGTGGTCATGTGACTGTAGGTGGTCATGTGACTGCGGGTGGTCATGTGACTGTAGGTGGTCATGTGACTGTGGGTGGTCATGTGACTGTAGGTGGTCATGTGACTGTGGGTGGTCATGTGACTGCGGGTGGTCATGTGACTGCAGGTGGTCATGTGGCTGTAGGTGGTCATGTGACTGCAGGTGGTCATGTGACTGCAGGTGGTCATGTGACTGTAGTGAGTCTGAACCTGCGCTGGCTGGAACCGTGAGCAGGACCCCGAGTGAGATGAGCACAGGGTAAGTGCACACTCCTCCCATGTTCACTAGTACATTAAACACTACAAAACAAACACACACACACACACACAGAGTTACAGTACGTATGTGACATCACTACTGAAACAGTGCTCAGTGTAGTGTCCCTCTGTAGTGCACTAGGTGTGTGTAGGAGTGTGTACCGAGCAGCAGTGAGGCGGTGGTGCAGAGTGTGTTCCAAGGCACGGGCTGAGATGGAGGCCAAAACTCCACGTGCGTGACGTACAGCAGCACACACACCCACGAGTGCAACACAAACACACAAAGACCCACACAGCACAACAATACGCTTGCTGGGCCGGGATCAAGTGTCCCTACACGCTTCCTGTACAACACCTGAGGAATGAAACACAGCCGAGAGATGCACTGTTAATGAAACACAGCCATGAGCAAACACACAAATACTGAGCAGTGTCACTTCATAGAGATATATTACAGTTTTTCTCCATGGCTAAAACACTAAACACTCTGAACCGAACGCTCAGTGGCCTAAAACCATTTGTTGAATCGATCACTCTTTTGGCAAAACCCTAAACACATTCTCACTCACTAAAACACAGTTTGCACGGTGACGCACTCGTGAAGTAAAACGGTAAACACGAGCAGCAAAAGTTAAACACAACTACAACACAGTTTTCATCGTTTACACACAACGACTCAAAAACGATGTGATCAAACCACAAAATATAAGACGGTTCAGAGTGCACAGGTGCGTTGAATGTTGACATCAACAGTGGAGAAGGAGACGCAGGAACATAATAGGCCAAGGTGCCATTGTGGAAGTCCCTGGCCAGCGTGGTGGTAATCTCACCATTTGTGCAGCCATAAATAATCACGGGGTTCTCCACCATCATTCAGCCCTGAGGCCATATGACACCTTCTTACATTTCTTGGTGGTTTTGGAGATGTTTTGTTGGAGTGTGAGCAGCAGGATCATCAGCAGGCACTGCGTCCTGTCTCCACTGTGCTTTGGGACGATGTCAGATTTCACCGTGGTGTCCGGATACGCGAGTGGATCAACATCAACCAGCAATTCATGAATGTTTTCCTTCCACCATGCAGCCCTTTCCTCAACCCAGTACAAGAGTTTTTCTCTGTGTGGAGGTAGAAGGTCTGTGGAACCCATATACCAGGGAAAATATTTTACAGGTAATGGAACTGTGCTGTGGTGACACAGGTGTGGAGTGTTGTTAAGGCTGGGTCCGGCACAGCAGAGGGTGTTTCCCCCGTTGCCTGGCAAGCGACAACATTACCTGTGAAGTGGAGGAAGTCCTCTGGTCTTCGGGCTTTTGCTGTTGGACTACTGTTTAATATCCTGTATTACCTGCAGTACTTACATCATACTATATATTCACTGTTGTGATCATTATTTTTATTTTTATTTATTTTACTGTAAGTTGCAATCTGCCTGTATTATATACAATAAACCTTTTACAGTCTAATGAAAGCTCTGCAGTGTTGAGATGTTGTCCGGCTGTGTGTACGATCTGAAAGCACTGTTAGATCTGGAGCAGAGATGAAATGGTTTTGATGCGGCCAGAAGAGTCAGGAGTTTTGTGAATGCAGTTTGAAGATTTGGTTTTGTGTTTAAAGTTGTGAGAAAATGGGTGAAGATTTCAGTAGATTTCAGAAGTGTCTTAGCAATTGAGAAAAACTGTAATATATATAATACACACACACACACACACACACACACACACACACACACACACACACACGTTATACAGTGCAGAGCAGGAGGCTGATCCGACCCCCAGAGCCACTCCGGTGATGGAGTCGCTGTAGAAACCGTCAGAGTACGCTAACATCACAATCCCTGTTATAGAGAGAATCACTGCTACCACCTGAGAGAGAGAGAGAGAGAGAGAGAGAGGGGGCATAGAGGGAGAGAGAGAGAGAGAGAGAGAGAGAGGGGGCATAGAGGGAGAGAGAGAGAGAGAGAGAGGGGGGGGGGGGGGAGAGAGGTTTTGTAGTTTAACAATACTTTTATTTGTTATTTGCCAGACACATACATGTGTGCTTCACAATTTTTCATCATGTGTCTGTCCTAGTATATAGATAAAAAAGATAAACGAATAAAAAATAAATTAAAACAATGAATAAATAGGCAATGGATTAAAAAAAACCCGCTAAAAGATTAAAGAGAATCAGAAGTTAAAAACAAGTTGGTTCTCATGAACTGAGCATAAAACCTCATTCACACACCATGTTTCATAAAAACCCATTGCATTGCTGGTCAGCTTGTAGTCAGCAGATTCAATCTTCAGCCTAGCTGCTACTAGCCGCCTGCAGAGAACCTCTGGATCTACAGTAGCTCGTTGTAACCCTTTGTTTTTCCTAGTTATCCACACTGCTAGTTTAGCTGTGCCCATCAGATAGTTCAATAAAACCAGTTTTCTCCTTTTCGAGAAGCTGTATTTTACTCCTCCTATAAAAACCTTCTCTGAGAACGCTTCATCTGATTTTTGAAACCAGCTCTTGAGTAGCTTAAAAAGACCTTTTAATCTCGGGCATCTTAAAAACAGGTGTTCTAGGTCTTCCTTTACCCCACAGAACCTACACTCCCCCTTCACCGCTGGAGTGAGGTGTGCCACATGTCCGTCTGTAGCTATCGCCCCGTGAATAATCCTCCACTGCAGGTCAGCAGTACGCTTCTCTACAGGGGGTTTATACAGGGTCCTCCACCTGTCTCGCACAAGAATGTCTGGGTTCAACATCCCTGGCCACCTTGAGACTTTTTGTCTCCTCAAGGAGTCTTTGTGCAGCACTTTTACCGTTATTTGGTACATGGCTTTCTTAGACATGTCCTTGAAAAGGTTAGACTGTGGAGTCTTGAAAGACAAGATGGAGTCTGTGGCTTCATCCTCTTCCTCCGCTCTAACCGCAGGGAGAAATCGAAGTCCTGGAAACTCCATGTCGTTCCTCCTGTCATGAGTAGTCCCATGTCTCTGTCCAATGTACATTTTGTAGCTGCTTGGTAGTGCATTGTACAGTTCTTCCTGCAGTTTCGCTGTTAGACGCGAAGATCTCAGCCCCGTCACTGCTTTCAGCTCTTCCGTTGGTATCCAGCCTCCTTCGTCTAGTAGGTGGCCCAGCTTTGTGATGTTGTTGTCCAGTAGGCACCTGCGTATGCTCACCGAGGACAGCAGTCTCGATTTTATGAAAGGGTTGAAGAAGAGTGGTTCTTCCAGAGTCCATTGCTCTAGATTGTCCATGACTCTTTCTGTTCTTGTTACTGTTTTCCATGTGTGCAGCATGGATCTGTAGTAAGGGGTCAGCTCGGATAAGCTCAACTCTTCCAGCTTCATTAAGAACAGATGTTTGTCGAGCTTGAGGCCACCTACTCTCCTCAGGAGGGCACTTGCAGTTTTCTCCCACACCACATCTTTGTGGTATAGGAGTCTCTGCGCAGCTTGTATCCGGAAGGCACGGATTCTGCTCCTCACGTCTACCAGCCCTTGCCCACCTTCCTGTACCGGCAGGTAGAGTACTGCAGCACGCAGCCAGTGTTGTCCACTCCAAAAGAAGTCCACTATTCTTCTTTGTATGTTAGAAACCAGCTCTTCAGGCGGTTCCATAACAATAGTCCTGTGCCACAGAGTTGAGGCAGCCAGGTTATTTACTACCAGAACTCTTCCTCTGTAAGACAAATGTGGTAATAGCCATTTCCACTTGGACAATCGGGCAGACACCTTTTCCAGCAGCCCCTCCCAATTTTTTTTCTGGAATTGTTCATTTCCTGAAAATACCCCCAGGATTTTTAGTCCATCTCTTCCACTGTAGCCCTCCTGGAAGTTGTGGAACTGCTCTGTGCTCCCAGTTGCCCAACATAAAACCTTCACTTTTTGACCAGTTTACCCGTGCAGAAGAGGCTTTTTCATATGTCCCAATGATCTTTTTTAAAAGTGTGATGTCATCTTTCTCAGTGATAAAAACAGTAATGTCGTCTGCATAAGCTGCTAAGACCACCTTAAAATGACCATTAACTTTTGGTATTAACGTCCCTTTCAGTGTTGCTCTGAGCCTACATAGTAGGGGTTCGATGACTAGACTGTATAACTGTCCGGAGAGTGGACAGCCCTGCCTAATACCTCTAGTCACCGGTACTGGGGTACTTAAACCTCCCCCTGCTTTAACCATCACACATACCTCAGAGTACAGAAGTTCTACATAGGATATAAAACCTTCTCCAAAGCCAAAGTGCTTCAACACATTAAAAAGATACCCATGGTCTACACGATCAAAAGCTTTTTCCTGGTCTAGTGACAGGATTCCCAGTTTATTCTTATTTAGCTGATTAAAATCGATTATGTCCCTTAATAAAAAAAGGTTATCTATTATAGACCTTTCTGGGATGCAATAAGTTTGATCATTTTTTATGACTGAATCTAAAACAAGTTTCAGTCTATTGGCTAGGCACTTGGAGAAGATTTTATAATCAGAACACAAAAGAGAGACTGGCCTCCAGTTCTTTAAAAGTCCCAAGTCTCCTTTTTTTGGGAGCAGTGAGAGGACTGCTCTCCGACAACTTACAGGGAGTGATTTAGCCTGTATGCATTCTGATAAAACCTCATGTAGGTCTTGTCCCATTAACCTCCAGAAATGTTGATAAAAGTCCACGGGTAATCCGTCTATTCCAGGGGATCGTCCCTTGGATAGCTGAGACATTGCCTCTGTAAGTTCCTGAAGAGTGATGGTCCGGTCTAATTCCTGTTTTTGTGTTTGCTGTATTTGTGGCAGCTCTTTGAGTAAGTCCTCAGCAGATTCCGCATCACAGCTCTCAGCCCTGTTTAACTGTCTGTAGAAGTTACTCGCTAGTCTCCTCATTTCTGCCGGGTCGGATGTGATGGATCCGTCCGGACGACAAAGATGGCACATCGTCTTCTGTCGAACACTTTTTTTCTCAAGACTAAAAAAGAAAGTACTGGGAGCGTCCATGTCTTTAATGGAGCAGTATCTTGCTCTTATCAGTGCCCCTTTAGCTTGTTCCTGTAACAGGGAGCTGAGTTCTTGTCTCTTTTTCTTTAGTCCATCTCCCTGTGTGGTGTCATTGCTGTCCATGATGCGTTTTTCAATGAGTTGAATGTCTCTTTGTAGAGACTGCACTGTTTCCTTCAGCATAGTGGTTGAGAAGGATGTATAATTCTGACACAGCATTTTAATGTTGACCTTCCCCACATCCCACCACTGGCTAAGGTTTTCAAAAGAACCCTTCTTCATTTTCCAGCTATCCCAGAAAGTTTTAAAAATCTCACAAAAAGAAACATCTTGTAATAATTTAACATTAAAAACCCAATAATAGTTTGCTTTCAATGTTTTCTTTATATTTATATTTAATAAGACCATGTGATGATCTGAAAACCCATTGGGTGCAATAGAAACATTCATCACTCTGTTATTCCAGGTCTTTTTTAAATAAAACCTGTCTAACCTTGCCCCACTGACCCTGTTATCATTTACTTTGAGCCATGTATACTGTCGTACCCCTTCATGTCTATTTCTCCAAGTATCAGTCATTTGAGATTCTTTGATAAATTTGGATAAAAAGATACCTGACTGGCTGTGAGGTTCTTCCCCATTTCTGTCAAGAGTAAAATCAGTGGTCCAGTTCCAGTCACCCCCCAATATAACACACACACTATCATCATATTTCTGAACCAAATTTTTAAGTTCTAAAAAGAAAACCATTCGCTCTGGGCCGCTGTTAGGAGCATAAACATTTATAAAAACAAAAACAGTACCTTTATGTTCTACTTTTGCTAGTAACAATCGTCCTTTAACTATTTCCTTTACCTCTAAAATGTTGTTTACGTGTTCAGAAAATAAAATTGCCACCCCGGCACTGTTTCTTGTCCCATGACTCATGGAGATATTCCCTTTCCATCACATTCCCCATTCTACTTCATTATCAGTATCAGTGTGTGTTTCTTGTAAAAAAATAACATTGAGTTTTTTAATACTTATAAACTTTACCATTGTTGTTAATTTATTCCTGTCTCTACCCCCATTAATGTTTAATGTTCCAATTTTAAACATCTCCATGGGAAAAAGGAAAAAAAGGACAGAGACAGAAAGGAGACAGTAAAGTAACAAAGACACCAGATGTGATTTATCCATTTAACTATTTTATTTTCTTTTGATTTTCCTTAGTTTCGTGATCATCTTTTTCAGTCTAAACCTTTTCTTTTTGTTCAGAGCTTCAAGGCTCACTGTCTTTTGTAACAGCGCTACTGATGCTATGAATTTCTCTGTATCCGGAATAAAGTCTTTCACCTCAACCACTTTGCCGAATGTTACATCCAGAAAATCATTAATGTCCTCGAGAGAATACGTGTCTTCTATTTCCTGTGACCCAACATCAGAAATCTCAGACATTGTGTCTTCGTCCCTCATTTCTTCATCAACAATGTCCTCACCTTTTGACCTGTCTTCTCTGGCACCAGTTATACCACCACTACCACCGACTTCAACTTCTTCACTCACAACACAGTTTTCCTCTGATTCCACCATTTCAGTGTTCAGGCTCACAGTGATCTCCTCCCTGTTATCACATGGTTTCTTTATATTCTCAGTAACCTGAGCTTCACTCTTAACTGTATCTGCAGTCTGCACACCTTCAGCTTCCTTTACTGCAGCACCTATAACCATGGACTCCTCACTGCTATGTCTAGTTTCCTCCTCAGTGATCTGTTCAACCTCACCACCCTGCCCCGCTGCCTCCTCCTTACCCTGCCCTGCTGCCCCCTCGTTACCCTGCCCAGCTGCCCCCTCGTTACCCTGCCCTGCTGCCCCCTCGTTACCCTGCCCCGCTGCCCCCTCGTTACCCTGCCCAGCTGCCCCCTCGTTACCCTGCCCCGCTGCCCCCTCGTTACCCTGCCCAGCTGCCCCCTCGTTACCCTGCCCAGCTGCCCCCAGGTTACCCTGCCCAGCTGCCCCCTCGTTACCCTGCCCTGCTGCCCCCTCGTTACCCTGCCCCGCTGCCTCCTCAATCCCCTGCCCAGCTGCCCCCTCGTTACCCTGCCCAGCTGCCCCCAGGTTACCCTGCCCAGCTGCCCCCAGGTTACCCTGCCCAGCTGCCCCCTCGTTACCCTGCCCAGCTGCCCCCTCGTTACCCTGCCCAGCTGCCCCCTCATTACCCTGCCCCACTGCCTCAATCCCCTGCCCAGCTGCCCCCTCGTTACTCTGCCCCGCTGCCCCCTCGTTACTCTGCCCAGCTGCCCCCTCGTTACTCTGCCCTGCTGCCCCCTCGTTACTCTGCTCTGCTGCCCCCTCTTTACCCAGCCCAGCTGCCCCCAGGTTACCCTGCCCGGCTGCCTCCACGTTACCCTGGCCAGCTGCCCCCTCGTTACCCTGGCCAACTGCCCCCTCGTTACCCTGACCAACTGCCCCCTCAGAGGCCTGAGCCTTGTGTGGACACGCTACCCTCATATGTCCAACATCCCCACACTCAAAACACTTCATGTGTCCTGTGCTAGCGTACACCATGTACGACCTGCCCTCATACACCACTCTAAAAGACACGCCCAGTTCCTGTTGGTTTAAGAACATGAACACGTGTCTCCTGAAAGACAGGACGTGCTTTAATCCTCCGTCCTTACAGCCTAGGGGAACTGTTTTAATCGCGCTTGCTACCTTTCCGTAGCGCATTAGCCCTCGCGCTATCTCCTCATCAGGAATGAACGGAGGCACGTTAGCTACAGTTACCCGGACAGTCGGGGCAATCAGCGGTGAAACTAAAACAAAATCACCACTTACCACAATGCCGGTGTTGGTCAGGTGTCTCACCTGAGCCTCCTCCTTCACGAAGACCACCACCGCTTTGTTCATGCGGGAAGCAGACGATATGTTCTCATTACCGATCTCCTTCCCTATTCCCCGTAACACTTCCTCCACACTCACACCGTTAGCCGGCACACACCTGACGCCATGGCGGAGGGAGACAGGTGACGCCACCCTCTGTGTGAGGGACGCCATCCCGCTCCCGCCCTGCTACTACTCACCTGACTAACTTACCTAACTAATAAACCTCACTTTCAATACAAAAACTTACAAATAACTCTCTGTTCTCTTTACTTAACCGAAAGAGAGAGAGGGAGAGGGGGGGAGAGAGAGAGGGGGGGGGAGAGAGAGGGGGAGAGGGGTGGAGGGGGGGGGGGAGAGAAAGAGGGAGAGAGAGAGAGTCTGTACCCAAGCTTTAGCAATACAAATGTTAATATTTGTCAAACTAATAAAGTAACCTTTTGACTCTGACTAGAGAAGGTGAATTTTGTTGTATTGAATCTGAAGTGTGTATCAGTGTGTGTGTGTGTGTGTGTGTATCAGTGTGTGTGCATGTGTATGTGTGTGTGTGTGTATCAGTGTGTGTGCATGTGTGTGTGTGTGTGTGTGTGTGTATCAGTGTGTATGTGTGTGTGTGTGTGTATCAGTGAGTGTGCATGTGTACGTGTGTGTGTGTGTGTGTGTGTATCAGTGTGTGTGTGTGTGTGTGTATCAGTGTGTGCATGTGTACGTGTGTGTGTGTGTGTGTGTGTGTGTGTGTGTATCAGCGTGTGTGTGTGTGTGTGTATCAGTGTGTGCATGTGTACGTGTGTGTGTGTGTGTGTATCAGCGTGTGTGTGTGTGTGTGTGTGTGTGTGTATCAGTGTGTGTGCATGTGTGTGTGTGTGTGTGTGTGTGTATCAGTGTGTATGTGTGTGTGTGTGTGTGTGTGTGTGTGTGTGTGTGCTATGAGACCCTGACTCCCAGGAAGCGCTCCTTAAGGCAGATCCAGGTGAGCAGGAAGGTGAAGGCGGAGTTACAGCACATCACAGCGCTGCAGTCTGTCACTGACGTCCTGCTGAGAGCGCGCAGGTACAGGAACCCCGACACACTCCAGAACACGGAAAACGGAGCAGAGAAACTCAACAACACCCTCACTGTCGCCTCCCCATCACCCAGGCACTGCAAACACTTCCTATACACACACACACACACACACACACACACACGTTTACATTAGCATGTTGTTGATGTTAGCATGATGTTATCCATGTTATTATTAATTTAGACTTTATTTTGATGTGAAGCTGCTGATGACGTGTTTAAAAAAGTGTTCAGGTTTTAATGTTCTGGAGGTGTTTGTGTGATGAGGTGTGGGTGTGACGAGGTGTTTGTGTGACGAGGTGTGGGTGTGATGAGGTGTTTGTGTGACGAGGTGTGGGTGTGACGAGGTGTTTGTGTGACGAGGTGTTTGTGTGACGAGGTGTTTGTGTGACGAGGTGTGGGTGTGACGAGGTGTGGGTGTGACGAGGTGTGGGTGTGACGAGGTGTTTGTGTGACGAGGTGTTTGTGTGACGAGGTGTTTGTGTGACGAGGTGTGGGTGTGACGAGGTGTGGGTGTGAGGAGGTGTGGGTGTGACGAGGTGTGGGTGTGACGAGGTGTTGTGTGACGAGGTGTGGGTGTGACGAGGTGTGGGTGTGGCGAGGTGTTTGTGTGACGAGGTGTGGGTGTGACGAGGTGTTTGTGTGACGAGGTGTGGGTGTGACGAGGTGTTTGTGTGACGAGGTGTTTGTGTGACGAGGTGTGGGTGTGACGAGGTGTGGGTGTGACGAGGTGTGGGTGTGACGAGGTGTGGGTGTGACGAGGTGGGGGTGTGAAGAGGTGTGGGTGTGACGGGGTGTGGGTGGGAAGAGGTGTGGGTGTGAGGAGGTGTTTGTGTGACGAGGTGTTTGTGTGGCGAGGTGTGGGTGTGACGAGGTGTTTGTGTGACGAGGTGTGGGTGTGACGAGGTGTGGGTGTGACGAGGTGTTTGTGTGACGAGGTGTTTGTGTGACGAGGTGTGGGTGTGACGAGGTGTGGGTGTGACGAGGTGTTTGTGTGACGAGGTGTGGGTGTGACGAGGTGTTTGTGTGACGAGGTGTTTGTGTGACGAGGTGTGGGTGTGACGAGGTGTGGGTGTTGTGACGAGGTGTGGGTGTGACGAGGTGTTTGTGTGACGAGGTGTGGGTGTGACGAGGTGTGGGTGTGACGAGGTGTGGGTGTGACGAGGTGTTTGTGTGACGAGGTGTGGGTGTGACGAGGTGTGGGTGTGACGAGGTGTTTGTGTGACGAGGTGTGGGTGTGACGAGGTGTTTGTGTGACGAGGTGTGGGTGTGACGAGGTGTTTGTGTGACGAGGTGTGGGTGTGACGAGGTGTGGGTGTGACGAGGTGTGGGTGTGACGAGGTGTTTGTGTGACGAGGTGTGGGTGTGACGAGGTGTGGGTGTGACGAGGTGTTTGTGTGACGAGGTGTGGGTGTGACGAGGTGTTTGTGTGACGAGGTGTGGGTGTGACGAGGTGTTTGTGTGACGAGGTGTGGGTGTGACGAGGTGTTTGTGTGACGAGGTGTGGGTGTGACGAGGTGTTTGTGTGACGAGGTGTGGGTGTGACGAGGTGTTTGTGTGACGAGGTGTGGGTGTGACGAGGTGTTTGTGTGATGAGGTGTGGGTGTTTGTTTAGTGCCACGTTAATCTGAAAGAATTAGCTTTTAAAATCAGATTAGCGCTAATCAGCTTTAGAGACATTTAAATTAAATTAAAATCAAATTAAATGAGCGGCTTTGTTTTTCACTTTAATTTAAACGCAGCTTTGTAAACTCCAGCTGTAATATTCATCCCTGATATCTTTATTAATGTTTGAATTACTGCAATAAATCAACATACACTTATTGTATATAACACACACACACACACACACACACACACACAGAGGTGCTATAACATGAACATTACTACAGTATTACAGTGTAATTACACCCACTTCATCATCCCACTGATAACTCATCCCACTGATAACTCATCCCACCTTTAAACTGTGGTTATTTTTATGAACTCTGCTGTGAAACGGACCTGAACCGAGCTGTTGGTGTCTCTCTGTGTTTCTCAGTCAGTAAATATCCAGCGTAATACAGAGGAAACACCAGCAGGTTCCAGATGCTGCAGAACCAAAAGATGAAGAAAGGAGCGTTGAAGTGTGTGAGAGTTTGTTTAGCGCTGTGAGCCGCCCACACCCACACCGTCGCCATGCCGACCCCCAGCACCACGCCCGCCGCTAACCGCAACATCGTCCTGAACGGACACCGACACGGACGCTCGCTCGGCCCCGACTCCTGCACCGACACACACTCCTCACTCCTCACGTCAGCCTCTGCGCACACACACACACACACACACACACACACACACACACACACACACACACACACACACACACAGACAGAAATAGACACGTTCAGTTTAAATCAGGAGAGTTCACCCAGAACCCGGCCCTGAGCCAGCCACATCACTCACAAGAGTAGTTTAAAACCCAGTTCAAATATGAACAGAACTGAATGTGATGCTGGAAAGAGGAGTAGAAATGAACATTTATGAGTTCTACACTTTTATATCATAAATATCACCGCTGTAGTAAACATCACATCTCACATCACGGTCATGCAGCCAGCAGTCCTAAAGACAGGTCTGAAGAAGCTGTAATAAACTAATAACATGCTGAAGTGAGAAAGGAAAACCCTGCAGTGTGTAATCTCACCTAGAAGTCTCTTTATTTTATAAGAGTGAATTAAATCACAGGCGTGTCGTACCTGAGGTGGAGGCCGTGTGCGGTGTGGCAGGTGGAGGTGTGGAGCACGGAGAGACCTTCGCCGACAGTTTATTCATGACTCCGTGTGTGTTTTCTCTTCAAACCTCTCAGAGATTCTGAGGTGAGAGTCCGCTGTAAATGAGACGAGGCCGGCGTGCTGCAGTCAGCTTAAAGTGACCTGATCCGCTCACTCATCCCCAATTAAACTCACTCACTCACTCACTCACTCACTCACTCACTCCGTCACGGCTCACCCATAAACACAGACAGAGATCATAAACTACACAAGAGTCTGGGTTCAAAATCAGGAAATACTAAATACACCAGACCTCAAAGAACATGGAAAGAACCTGAAGAATGAAAACTTTTAATCAGGAAATGCAGGTTCACAAAACACACAGTAGAGCTCATTAGAAGGAACAGGTGGAGACTATAATGAGAAGGTGTGGTTGGGGGCGGAGCTAAAGCAGCATTGGATACAAAAACTGTGGAAAAACCAGGAAGTGAATGAGGAAGCCTGTATGACACTGTTCATCCATCAGTGTTTAACACAAACATCATTACAGCTTTACAGTTTTATAATTTTGAAGATTCGTTGTCACAAACCCAGTAAACAGGTCAAAAACACGAGAAAACAGATCTAAGTGGAAAAGGAAACCAGAAAGACCTGGAACTGAAATCAGAAATGAATCGTAATGAAGATGTGGAAGTGAACGGATTAAATGCACTGGGTTTATGAGAATGAGACAGGAATCAGGTTTCTTACATTAAGGACCAACTAACGAGGGGACAGACGGAGGTGTGGAACAGAGCAGGGAGCAAAACCAACAGCATGTCCATGTAAAGCTCACTGCACTGGGAAATGCCATGTGCCAACATTAATCAGCTGGTTCCTACCTCAAGTGCAGATGTGTTGTACCTTTATTATCTTTAATTTGGAAACTGGACCTTCAGGGCCTCTGGTACATCTTTAATTAGCTTTTGGAGATGTAGTAGCAGATGTAAAGGTCCAGTACATGCACTTCTCAGGTAAAAGATTAGACCCACAGGGCTGCATTCAGAGTCGGAGATTTAAGATTTAAGATTTAAGATTTAAGACTTAAGATGCTACGTCAGTGTTTACGTGGGAAAGTTCCTAGTGTTCAGAGTCGGGTTACACGGCTGCTTCAGTGGATTTTCTGAGCTCCACATTCAGATTATTAAAATCACCTACAGCACGCGTTGTTCACACCACCGAGGCTGCCAGATTTAACTTAAATAAAAGTATCCGAGACGGGGTGAACAGCATCTAGACGTCTGCCTTTAAACACAAACACTCACCTTTACACCTGAAAAAAACAACAGTAGAAAATGTGGAGTGAAGGAAATAGAGGGGTTTTTGTTTTTGCTGTAAGATGCACACACACTACACACTACACACACTACACACGCTACACACGCTACACACGCTACACACACTGCACACACTGCACACTACACTGCACACTCCGCACACTCCGCACACAGCACACACTCCACACTACACTGCACACACTCCACACACTCCACACAGTGCACACACTCCGCACACTACACACACTACACTGCACACACTCCACACTACACTGCACACACTCCACACACTCCACACAGTGCACACACTCCGCACACTACACACACTACACTGCACACACTATACACTATACACAGCACACACTGCACACAGCACACAGCACACACTGCACACACTCCACACTACACTGCACACACTCCACAAACTGCACACTACACTGCACACACTGCACACTCCACACACTACACACTCTGCACACACTACACACTCTGCACACACTACACACTCTGCACACTACACTGCACACACTCCACACACTGCACACTACACTGCACACACTCCACACACTGCACACTCCGCACACTACACACACTCTGCACACTCCGCACACTCCGCACCCCGCACACACTCCGCACACGGCACACTACACTCCGCACACACTACACACAGCACACAGCACACACTGCACACAGCACACAGCACACACTGCACACTACACTGCACACACTCCACACTACACTGCAGACACTGGACACTACACTACACACACTGCACACTACACTCCACACACTACACACACTGCACACTACACTCCACACACTACACACACTCCAGACACTGCACACTACACTCCACACACTACACACACTGCACACTACACTGCACACACTACACACAGCACACACTCCACACACTGCACACTACACTGCACACACTGCACACTACACACAGCACACACTGCACACTACACTGCACACACTCCACACACTCCAGACACTGCACACTACACTACACACACTGCACACTACACTACACACACTGCACACTACACTCCACACACTACACACACTGCACACTACACTCCACACACTACACACACTCCAGACACTGCACACTACACTCCACACACTACACACACTGCACACTACACTGCACACACTACACACAGCACACACTCCACACACTGCACACTACACTGCACACACTGCACACTCTGCACACACTACACACAGCACACACTGCACACAGCACACACTGCACACACTGCACACTAGACTGCACACATGCCACACTCAACAAACTACACTCCACACACTGCACACACTACACACAGCACACACAGCACACACTGCACACTACACTGCACACACTCCACACACTCCACACTCCACTCTACACTCCGCACACTGCACACTCCACACACTACACACACTACACACACTACACACACTGCAGACACTCCACACACTCCACACTCCACTCCACTCTACACTCCGCACACACTGCATACACTCCACACACTGCACACTGCACACACTACACACTGCACACACTGCACACTACACTGCACACACTCCATACACAGCACACACTCCACACTACACTGCACACACTCCGCACACTACACACACTACACACTCCGCACACACTTGCACACAGCACACACTGCACACACTGCACACTACACTGCACACACTACACACACACTCCACACTCCGCACACACTACACACAGCACAAAAAGCACACACTGCACACACTGCAAACACTCCACACTACACTGCACACACTGCACACACTGCACACACTCCATACTACACTGCACACAATACACACTACACACACTACACACTGCACACACTGCACACTACACTGCACTGCACACTCCGCACACTACACACACTCCGCACAGTGCACACACTCCACACTCCGCACACACTGCACACACTGCACACACTGCACACTACACTGCACACACTCCACACACACTCCACACTCCCCACACACTATACACAGCACAAAAAGCACACACTGCAAACACTGCAAACACTGCACACTACACCGCACACACACCACACACTCCCTCCTACACTCCACACACTCCATATTACCCTGCACACACTCCACACACTCCACACACTGCACACTATACTCCGCACACTGTACACACTCCACACTACACTCCGCACACTCCACACTCTGCACACACTGTACACACTACACACTCTGCACACACTGTACACACTGCACACACTGCACACTAAGCACACACTCCACACTACACTGCACACACTCCGCACACTACACACTCCACACACTGCACACACAGCACACACAGCACACTGCACTGCACACATTGCACACACTGCACACACTCCACACCACACTGCACACTACACTGCACACTACACTGCACACACTCCACACACTCCACACTTCACACACTGCACAGACTGCATTCTGAATACAGCTCTAAAGGTACAGAAGTACACTTAGTTCCACTCAGAGATGAGGAAGAGTCCAGTTTAGTGTGGAGTGAAGTGTAAATAATCTCGCACACACTTCACTTTAGTCAGTGATTAAGGGATTAGGGATTATGTAGTGAGTCTGATCAAAGTGGAATATTATCTCCTTTTTTATGTATAATCACATTAATGAACTTTTTATGTCCTGCTTGTCCTCCATCCAGTCCTGTTCTCTCTGAATGTTCTGAATTCAGGAACCATATCTTGGGTTCTAGATGATATTTTCATCACTTCAGTCTTGACCTACATTTATTAAAGACTCTTCATATTTTCTACAAATTCTTCTCTGTAGATGTTAACTATCTGTAGACACTCATCTGTGGTGAAGATGGAGTGAGAGCTCTAAATGATCATCATGTGGGTCGTTTCCCAGATCAGAACTCGAACACTAAAGCGCTTCAGCGTTAACTGATTATCTCTCAGATTAGATTCATCAGGACGGTCAGAAAAATGGAGACATGATCTTCACTCAGCAGCAGCAGCAGTTCCTCCTGGACTCACTGAGGATACAAACCAATATAACAAGCGAGAACACGTGTGTTTTGGGGTTTTATATGTTTTTATTTGGTACTGTGGCCTTTCAGTCATCATTTTTATTTACACTAAATGAGAAATCACACAAAGATTTTTACTACAATTACACAATTACAGCCACATTTCACTTTCAAACTTCAACAAAGACAAAAGCACATTACAGGAGTTACAGGAGAACGTTGTACTCTTCAGACTGTGTGTGTGTGTGTGTGTGTGTGTGTGTGTGTGTGTGTGTACTGAGTGAGTGATGATGGTGTGTTATAGATGATGATTTTTAGATGAGTGACTGAAGGAACCTGGTACTAAAACCTCCACGTTCCTGTTAAACACTAAGCTACAGAACTGAGACACTGAGTCACGTCTTCAGTACTCTGGTCCTATGGTACTTCAGTACTTCAGTACTTTGGTACTGCCCAGGTGACAGAGCTTCGGTTTCTCCATGTTGCTGTGTGAGGAAACTACACGAGGAATCTGTGATCAGTCCTGAGCACTTCACTCATGCTGCAGAGACACAGAGAAAGAGTTCAGGGATTTGATCTCACAACCTGCTGGATACGAGCTGAGATACTGCTGACGTTCTCTGTTTCTCTCTGTTTCTCTCTCTGTTTATCTCCACACAGCTGAATAAAATACAAATGAAATAAACACAGAGTTGTGTACCTGTTGGTTTGGGGTGCATCAGAGTCAGAGGCAACTCCACTGCCACATCACTGAGAGAGAAAGAGACAGATAGAGAGAGAGAAAGAGAGAGAGAACGAGAGAGAGAGAGAACGAGAGAGAGAGAGAGAGAGAGAACGAGAGAGAGAGAGAGAGGGAGAGAGAGGGTGAGAGGGAGAGAGAGAGAGAGAGAGAGAGAGAGAGAGAGGGAGAGAGAGAACGAGAGAGAGAGAGAGAGAGAACGAGAGAGAGAGAGAGAGAGAGGGAGAGAGAGAGAGGGAGAGAGAGAGGACAGAAATAGAGAGAGAGATGATAATAAAAACATTTTAAAAAACAGGCCGATCGAGATGGATTTTTTTAAATTATTTGTGAATTTTGCTGTTTAATATTAAGATGATAAAGTTTACCTGCCAGTCAGACCTCCCAACAGGCTGAAACACACACACACACACACACACACACACACACACACACACACACACACACACACACACAAAACGTTAAATTTACACTAAACATTATTTAAGGGGAATGTATGAGATTATTATTAAGTGATTATTCAGAGCGAGTGTCTCACCCTCCTCCAGACACCAGGAGATGAACCGTGATTTTATAAAACACCATGATTCCCAAAATCTCTCTGTCCATCCCCGGCCTCATACTGCACACACACACACACACACACACACACACACACACACACACACACACACAGCACATATTAATCATCATAATGACAATAATAATAATAATACCAAACAGGAGTACAGTGTGTGTGTGTGTGTGTGTGTGTGTGTGTGTGTGTGTGTGTGTGTTGGGAGGGGGATGGGGGGGGTGAGAGACTGACAGGGTGGTGGACGCCAGGTTTGTGTCCTCATATTTTAGTTTTCCGTCCACAGCGAGTCCTCGTTTCTCTCTGTTCTGAGCCAGCAGTGGTGTGATGCGGAAAACTTTCTCAAACGTTGAGTTCACCTCCACCGTCTCCCTGTGAGGAGCAAACAAACAGCCCTCGTTCACTTCCCCTAAACACTCTGAAGTGTGCATCAGACAAGTTAGGTTAGTTTGAGAGGTGGGGTTAGTATGAGGGTTGGGGTTAGTTTGAGAGGTGGGGTTAGTAGATGGGCTGGGGTTAGTTTGAGAGGTGGGGTTAGTATAAGGGTTGAGTGTGACAGTGTGATACTCACGCAAACTCTTCATTCAGTACACTTTTGGTGTATTTATCAGCAGAGTAAAGAATCACATCCGTCGTCTGTTCAACTGCAAAACAAAACACACCAGTTATTATTATCTTTAAAAATATTATTAAATGATTCAATAAATAAATAAAGCATTTGTATCGTCATTTCTGTGTTGCTCTTTCCATGTTGCTTCTATTTTACTTTACTGAGATCTGTGTGTGTGTGTGTGTGCGTGTGTGTGTGTGTGTGTGTGTGTGTGTGTGTGTGTGTGTGTGGAATTAAACTCACCAGTGATTCTGATTTTATTCACCACTTTGTTGGTGTCGTTCTTTACCTTCACTTTAACAGGAATAGTTTCTCCGTGGTAATAAATCTGTGAGCAACACCAATAAAACATGACGTGTTAATTCTCGCTGTGTCTCACACACTACAACACTACGACACTACGACACTACGACACTACAACACTACGACACTACAACACTACGACATAATAACACTACAACACTACAACACTATGACACTACAACACTACAACACTACAACACTACGACACTACAACACTACGACATAATAACACTACAACACTACAACAGTATGACACTACAACACTACGACACTACAACACCACGACATAATAACACTACAACACTACTACACTATGACACTGCAACACTACGACACTACAACACTACGACACTACAACACTACGACATAATAACACTACAACACTACAACACTATGACACTACAACACTACAACACTACAACATTACGACACTACAACATTACAACACTACAACACTACGACATAATAACACTACAACACTACAACACTATGACACTACAACACTACAACACTACGACACTACAACACTACGACATAATAACACTACAACACTACAACACTATGACACTACAACACTACAACACTACGACACTACGACACTACGACATAATAACACTACAACACTACAACACTATGACACTACAACACTACAACACTACGACACTACGACACTGACGACACTACAACACTACGACATAATAACACTACAACAGTATGACACTACAACACTACAACACTACGACACTACAACACCACGACATAATAACACTACAACACTACTACACTATGACACTGCAACACTACAACACTACAACACTACGACACTACAACACTACGACATAATAACACTACAACACTACGACACTACAACACTACGACACTACAACACCACGACATAATAACACTACAACACTACAACACTATGACACTACAACACTACAACACTACGACACTACAACACTACAACACTACAACACTACGACACTACAACACTACGACATAGTAACACTGCAACACTACAACACTATGACACTACAACACTACAACACTATGACACTACAACACTACGACACTACGACACTACAACACTACAACACTACGACACTACAACACTACAACACTATGACACTACAACACTATGACACTACAACACTATGACACTACAACACTGTGACTCTGAAAGCGTACGTCTTTTTCCAGAGACGCCTCCAGCAGCAGCGGTTTGTCTGACAGCATGAAGCTCTTACAGAGTTCTGCTCTCTGTCCGGTTCCTGTGTTCAACGGAGCATACTGTGACTTACGGATAATCAGACGGCACGTGTCCCTGAAAGACACACACACACACACACACACACACACACACACACACACACACACACACACAAGGGTCACAGATCTAATTAAAAATACAGTTAAATATGGCAAAACATCTTATTATATATAAACTGGAAAATGAAATATAATAATTAAATATTCCTACATAAACATTCACACAGCACAGTCTGAGTAAAAACTAGCATGTTATATGCGTATTAGCATATAGGTATTAGCACACAACTTAGCATGGCACCTAGTAAAATAAATATAGCAGAGATATTAGCATGCACAATATTCTACCAGTATTAGCATGTTTAATAATCATACACAATGTAAACTGCACACCAGTATATTAGCATGTAACATTGTGTAACCAAATAATTACAATCATTTAGCATTAGCTATTAGCATACAGCATATTCCATCGGTGTTAGCATGTTATGTATTATAAGTACAGCGAGCATTAGCATAGAGCATGAATATATTGTACAGTATAAATAAATTGGATATAGTGATATTAGCACGTTATGACATCATACTCACTTTTTATCGATTTTCTCGTTCGGATCTTCGGCCTGTTCGGCTACATACGCCTTCACCTCGAAGTCCACGCCGCAGGGCTGGAAAAGAGGAGCGCAAGAGATGTGTTCATCACCTCTGCACCTGCTTAGATATGACATTTTTATTCAGGATGAATGAGCGAGCGAGTGTAGCACCTTCTTCCCCTGATCGTCAGGTCCGGGCTGCAGTGTGACGGAACACGGAAGATTGGCTGGGATCTGAAATGGAAAAAAACAGAAACAAACAGGAAGTAAAATTCCATTAGAAAGATAAAACAACAATCCAGTGGGAAAATGTGTGTCTGCAAACATGTGAGTGAGTGACTGAGAACATCTCACTCTGCTTTAATAAGCGCTAACACCCTGGCTGGAATCATCATCATCATCATCATCATCATCATCATCATACATCCTTCCAGATTTCTACTGGCCCTAATGGGGTTTAATGTGGAATGCATGGTTCCTGATGGTTCCTGATGGTTCCTGATGATCTCATTTTATTTTGGTAAACATGAGAAAATGTTCCATCCCTATTGGGTTCTGGTGGTGTTTAACAGGAACCAGACATGGAGATTTATAGGAACCTGATGGATGGAAACCATTAGAATCGGCAGAGAGGTATCTCCAACACGCCGTCTTTACTCTCATTGTCTTTTAAAGGAGCTGTAGTCAATACTGTGACACTTATTTAGTGAGTGAGTGAGTGTGACTGTGAGTGTGAGAGAGTGTGTGTGTGTGAGTGTGTGTGTGTGTGTGTGTGTGTGTGTGTGTGTGTGTGTGTGTGTGTGTGTGTGTGTGTGTGTGTGTGTGTGTGTGTGTGTGTCGTACGTCGAAGGTGAAGGCGTAGGCTTGCTCTCCAGCTTTCTTCAGCAGTGTGTTGTGCATGTCAGTGAGCTGCGGTTTGTGTCCAGCGTCAGGATAAAGCTGAATGTGATTAATCCAGATGTCCTTCCTGAAAATCAGCCCGATCACGTCCAGGTCCTCATTACCATACCGAAACGCACAGCACAGCTGAACCCACACTGTATACACACACACACACACACACACACACACACACACACACACACACACACACACACACTTATAACATGTCTTATTTTGTGTTAATAAAGTATAATACAAAGTATTTATTACCTTTCCTGTCCCCCAGGTCTTTGGGGTCGATCTTGACCACACCCTCTGCAAGAAACACACACACACACAAACACACACACACACACAAACACACACAAACACACACACTCTCTCATTAAAACCCATTACACTTTATTTTACACCTTACTTAGTTTCAGGTTTATTTGTTTCTCACCAACAGGCTCCACGCTGTCCACCTTATCGATATAATCCCTCTTTCCCAGGTACAGAATGAGCTGAATACACACACACACACACACACACACACACACACACACACACACACACACACAGGCACACAATAAATAATCATCTTTATGTTTTTGATTAATCTCAGTAAATTATGTAATTTTGCAGTAAATTTGTGTTTTCGCTCAAAACAAATTCAATTAAAATGATGATTAGAGTGAAATATTTATATTTTGAATAAAGTCACATCTCATGATGTGGATCAGAGAGAGAGAGACGCACCTGACCGTTACCACTCGTCTTCTTGAAAACCCTGAAACAAGCAAACAAACAAACAAATAACTACATAAATAAATAAATAGATAGAGAGATAGAGAGATAAGGAAAGCAAATAAGGCCAGTCACACTAGGTAGGTAGTGTTCTTATGGATTAAATAAATTATTAAGTAAATACATTTACATACAAACTATTCATATTAAGGCATCTATATTGTATATAAGCTATAAAAGCAGAATGCAGAATATTGTTTATTAGAGAGTATAATGGAGTATTGTTTATTAGAGAGTATAATGGAGTATTGTTTATTAGAGAGTATAATGGAGTATAGTTTCAGTAAACATGTACTCACTTGTCCACCATGTTTCCTGATTCACAGAATAATTATCTGTAAAATATTTTCAGTGTTATTTACAATTCTGTACATAAATCTATACATTAACACCAGAGACACAGAGCAGACTGCTGCAGTGAAGATGAGTGTGTGTGTGTGTGTGTGTGTGTGTGTGTGTGTGTGTGTGTGTGTGTGTGTGTGTGTGAATCTGAGATAATGAGATTACAGCTTTACAGAATTAGATTACAGATTAAAGAATTAAAATCCTCTTAAATTCAGCGAGTTGGATTTGTGTAGTTAACCTTTACTATATGTATATTATTTACACTCACACTGTGTTTATTACTGAACACTTTGACACTTTTTATATTCATTCTTCACTAACCCACTGTTAGCTGTTTAAATGTTTAAGTAGTTTAATTTATGCTAATTGTTTAATCAGGAATAATTCTGTTTAGCGTCTGAAGAATAGTCTGAAACTATTCTTTAAACGTCAAAGTCAAAATGTCAGACGCGACTCAGTGAGAAGTTTTTATCTGAGATGTAATTATAAAACTAATGTTAGAGTTATCCATAAATGGTTTATTTTCTGTAAAACACAGAGCGGTTCAGTCTCTCTCTCACTAATAACTAATAACTACTCCACATGACACTAAATAACTGTTATAAACATTAATAAACACTGAAATACTGCAGAATAACCACCAAAGACATTATATTATAAACTAACTGAGATGATATTTATTAATTATATTCATGTTAAACTGAGAAGAAGGAACTTCTTATCAAAAATCTGTTATCATGTTACAGGAGGAGAATATATTATATATATTTACTGGCTTCTATAGAGTCATATTTACACTTCAGGGTAAGTGTGTGTGATTATATATGGAAATATAAAGTGGTCAGTAAATAAAATGAATTAATCTGTGACTGTAAAACCAAACACACTTCACACTGTGGCTGTTCATCATCTAAATATTTGTCAAATTTAGTGTTGATACTGCAGATAAACTGGCCAATCACAGCGCACCACAGCTATCATCACTGAGCGGTAAAGCGAGCATCACTTACATCTCTCTCTCTCTCTCTCTCTCTCTCTCTCTCTCTCTCTCTCTCTCTCTTTCTCTCGCTCTCATGAGAAATTCACAGGTATTTTCAGAGTGATGACGATGTGGTGTGATTTTGTCAAATTTCATGGCAAATGAACTCATAAAAGAATATACACACATAAACCACACCCCTAACTCCGCCCACATCTCCATCACAGTCCTCAGAGTCGTGTAAACTGTGATGAAATTTGAACGAGATGTAACGTCCGTGCAGATATCCTGCTTCCTGTCTTACCTCGTGTCCCGATGTGGGTGTGCAGTCGATTTCTCCTCGTCTCAGCGTGGTGGCTGTGGCGTGAGAGCGTGCGAGTGTGTGTGATTTATACCCGCATCCTGATCCCTCATCCCTCACCTCCATTCACACTTCCACTAATCCCAACTAATCACTAATGCACTATTTACAGCCACGACCAGGTAAAAATAAAACCTGGGATTGAGTTAAGACGTGTGTTCTGGCGATGGACTGTCGGGGGAGGGCATGGATTGGGGGGTGGGTGGGGGTAGGGGGTGGGGGTGGGGGGGTCAGTGTTGGCATGGCTTCCTAGAATTCATCGCTACTTAGAGTTCTGACTCCACCATCAGACACTCAAACACCGCAGCAAACACGCTGCTATTAAACACACACCCAAACATCAATCTGGGGTCAGCTCATTTAGGCTCAGGGTCAAAGGTCAAAGGTCATCTCTGATTGAGCGCTGTGCATTATGGGATGTGTTTTCGTGCCGTCTGATGGCTGAGGCGGTTTCAGAATTCTGTGTGGCGTCAGTGTGGGATTTGTGTGTGTGGGACTGACAGATGGGGAAACTCCTAAAACTCCTAACCTTAATGCACTTACGCTTCAGCTTAGTACACACACACACACACACACACACACACACACACACACACACACACACAGCAGACTTACATGAACCTCATCACCTCATCACTGGACACCACAGAGAATCAAAGTGATTTCCATCAGACACTAGAAAGACAAATAAAAGATAATTATGCCTATTTATGGCTATATTCACACTCCAGATCATTCTGCTCTATTGGCACTTTACTCGTATCAATCATTTATTTCCTGAAGTAAAATTGTGTCAATAGAATTAAATAGAATAAGATCAAATCTTGATGTTAATAAGACAAAAAAACCCGAGAAACCGCAAAGAAGCGTAAACTCCTCTGTCCTGAAGATAACTTAAAGTTACAGCTGCACCTCTGACTGTTACAAAGTGCTGACACTGGAGACTCCTTCCATTCATGTTACATTTACAGAAAACTTCACCAGATCAGTGATTAATGTACACGATAATGATAACGATAACGTATCAGAACGAGCGCATTAATATAAACCTGTGATGTGCAGCTGCACTACTGTCAGAGCTGCTGTCATACAGAACTAATCAACACCTGATGACCAATCACAAAGTAATAAATAAATAAACACAGGGCTGATTTTACTAAGTGCTCTTCTACAGTGTGTGTGTGTGTGTGTGTGTGTGTGTGTGTGTGTGTGTGTGTGTGTGTGTGTGAGTAATGACCTTTGGTTGCTTTGGTTAATCCCCTTTGCTAAAAGTGCTGAAGTTCTGAAATAGAAACACACACACACACACACACACACACACGCACACACGCACACACGCACACACACACACACACACACACGTCTCAGAGCAGTAACTCTGCAAGTCCTTATTTTATCACCTATTAAACCCTAATCTGATATTTTAGTCACTTAATCCTTATTTTCCAAGAATGTTTTTTTTTAAACTATAATCTGACACACCTGTTCTTCTTACAGACTGATGACCTTTGACCTTTACAGGTTTAAAGCTGAATTAAAAGAGTTAAATCCCTGTGATTAAAAAGGTTTCTGATTCTGAGGAGGAATTAAAAACACGGTGAATGTAAAGGAATGAATAAAGGTACAGAATAATTAGGGAAAGGTGTGTCATTGATTTGGTAACACCATCATCGACCTGTTTAAAAAAAACAAAACAAGAACAATCAAAGTTGGAGTTTCTTCATCGTTTTTAATGAAAAGTTTCTTCTTCATCTCACTCAGAGCAAAATAATGACTTATTTTAAACAGTGAAGTTAATTTAGTTTTTCTAGATTTAAGCAGGTTGATGTTAATGACGTTGTCTTTGTTTTACAGCGTCACTAAAATATAATCTCTAAAATCACTGCTCAGACATTAGCACTGTGGCTAACTCACAACTTCACATTCACGGCACGCGCGTGATAAATCTCTCATAATGTTAATAAATTACACATTAAACATTTGGAATAAAAATTAATTATAAGCTCTAATAACGTCCATTCTCTCTCTCTCTCTCTCTCTCTCTCTCTCTCTCTCTCTCTGTGTGTGTGTGTGTGTGTGTGTGTGGTCAGACAGGTACTGCAGTGCCTCTCTGCGGCTGCTCTCCCGGGCCGCGTCCCAAACCGCGCACTCCCTCCCTACACAGTGCCAATGCAGCAGGCTGGATTGAGCAGCACGCGGCGCAGTTTAACGGCGTTTTGCTGCACGGCTGCGACACAGAAATGCCAGAATGTCACCCAGAACCGTCACAGGCAGCGCGTTCACATCGTAGGACATCTAACGAGGCGAACTATTTAGTATGTTAGTGGGCGGATTGGGACGGAGCCCCCGCCTCACAGAGTCCCGCAGAGGAACTGATGGAAGGAGGCAAGTTGTGAGGAAAAGAAAAAGGCGGGATTTAATGTCCTCTTGAAAAAGGGTCAGTTTATTTAAAATGGCGGAGTCCGGTCCGTTTAGGGGTCTGCCCCGGATCCGGAGGGCTGCGGTAAGATTACTACCATTTTTAATGTTTTATTTTTAATGTCAGATTTTTCCCCCCCACTGCATAGCATCCGAGCTAACTGAGGCGGTTAGCATAGCAGCAGCTGGCTGTGGTCCAAAGCCACACTCAGAGTTATACACATTAATAATGATAATAATAATAATAATAATAATAATAATAATAATAATAATAATAATAATGATGATGATGATGGATTGTATTTATACATTATCTTTCATT
>CM042550.1:21857105-21877105 GCA_023630585.1 Cranoglanis bouderius | reverse complement strand
ACTTACACACACTTTCACACACATTCACACACATTCACACACTTTCATACACTTTCATACACATTCACACACATTCACACACATTCACACACATTCACACACTTACACACACATTCACACACATTCACACACTTACACACACTTACACACACACACATTCACACACATTCACACACTTACACACACGATGCTAAACTGGTGGCCATAAGCCTCCATTACAGGGTTAGCAAATCTAAACACACAATTTACACACACTGAGCCTGTCTAGATCAGAGTTGTGTAGTAACTGTGTAGCTCAGTGTTGTGTAGTAACTGTGTAGCTCAGAGTTGTGTAGTAACTGTGTAGCTCAGTGTTGTGTAGTAACTGTGTAGCTCAGTGTTGTGTAGTAACTGTGTAGCTCAGTGTTGTGTAGTAACTGTGTAGCTCAGAGTTGTGTAGTAACTGTGTAGATCAGTGTTGTGTAGTAACTGTGTAGCTCAGTGTTGTGTAGTAACTGTGTAGATCAGAGTTGTGTAGTAACTGTGTAGATCAGAGTTGTGTAGTAACTGTGTAGATCAGACTTGTGTAGTAACTGTGTAGATCAGAGTTGTGTAGTAACTGTGTAGATCAGAGTTGTGTAGTAACTGTGTAGCTCAGTGTTGTGTAGTAACTGTGTAGATCAGAGTTGTGTAGTAACTGTGTAGATCAGAGTTGTGTAGTAACTGTGTAGCTCAGTGTTGTGTAGTAACTGTGTAGATCAGAGTTGTGTAGTAACTGTGTAGATCAGAGTTGTGTAGTAACTGTGTAGCTCAGTGTTGTGTAGTAACTGTGTAGATCAGAGTTGTGTAGTAACTGTGTAGCTCAGAGTTGTGTAGTAACTGTGTAGCTCAGAGTTGTGTAATAACTGTTTGCGCCCCCTGCAGGCCATAGAGAGTTTCGCGGTGATGGTGAAGGATGTCGCTCAGCTGCTGCAGGTGTTTGGAACCGAACTGGCCGAGACC
The DNA here is from genome assembly GCA_023630585.1 of Cranoglanis bouderius. Lineage (NCBI taxonomy): Eukaryota > Metazoa > Chordata > Actinopteri > Siluriformes > Cranoglanididae > Cranoglanis > Cranoglanis bouderius. Next base: position 21,876,124 of record CM042550.1, on the reverse strand, counting down.
GAACTGCCCGAGGAACCAAATGCCATCGAGTACCTGCTCCGCTCTCACACCGACAAATACAGACAGATGAAGGTATACACACCTGTCTCACTGACTGTCTCACTGACTGTCTCACTGACACACCGGCTGTGTGTTAGAACACACCCGAGACCAACTCCGTTTCACTGGCCGAGAACAATAACACAGTGACACTGTCATATAATCATATAACTGATTATCATGTATGAAAGCAGTGTGTGTGTGTGTGTGTGTGTGTGTGTGTGTGTGTGTGTGTGTGTGTGGTGAGAGTAGTGAACAGGTGACTGAATAAGTGAGTAAACGAGTGTGTTATTGATGACAGGATGATATTCGCTCGGTGATGAAGGAGGGACGTCAGATCCTGTCTAATCTAGAAGGAGTTAAAAAGACAGAGGAGAGAGACATCGCTCAGGACAGGGACACTGTACAGAGGTGATCATTAATATCTATTAATAATTAATAATCCATAAATACGAATAATTAATAATTCATCTCATCATTCTGCATTTATTCATTATTGATTTCCGATATCTGATCAGCGATAAATAGGAAACTGAAGAACTCTGGGAATGTGATACTCGAGAACTGAACTGAGTGTGTGTGTGTGTGTGTGTGTGTGTGTGTGTGTGTGTGTGTGTGTGTGTGTGTTTGCAGGCTCCTGACCCAGCTCAGGGACATGGAGATGGCGTTTGATGGGTTTTTTGAGAAACACCACCTGAAAATGCAGCAGTACCTGCAGCTGCTCCGCTACGAGCTGAGCTTTCACGAGGTGAGGAGAACGTTCTCTCTGTGGAACCACTACAGCTAGAACCCACACCAACACGCATCACCAACACGCATCACACACCACCACTTCGTCTGTACAAAAAACATAATTAACACAGTGGGTTAGGAGCGTACACACGGGATCACTGTAATAAAATGACACACAATAGTGATGTGAGCCATGTATGCGCGCGTGTGTGTGTGTGTGTGTGTGTGTGTGTGTGTGTGTGTGTGTGTGTGTGTGTGTGAATAAATGTAAACTATTGCCATTTAAATCTGAAATAGAAGGTGTTTGTGCTCTCAGACAAGTGTGAGTAAAGGTCATACATGATGTCACAGATGGAGGGGAAGCTGGATGATCTGATTGGTCGAGAGAAAGCGATTCCTGCTGCAGGAGTGACAGCGGCTCAGACACAACAACTCATCACTGAACTACACACTCTCGACTCCATCGCTGAGGTGCAACACCCTCACACACCCTCACAAACACACACACACACACACACACACAGAGAGAGATAGCATGGGTAATTCCTATAATGCACTGCAGACTATAAGGTATAATAAACATTAAAAAACAATTTTTTTCAAATTGTATTCAGTCTGACTCTGCTGTGTGTGTGTGTGTGTGTGTGTGTGTGTGTGTGTGTGTGTGTGTGCAGGAGGAGATGGGTCATGCTCAGATCGTTATCCTTCACGGTCATCAGTTAGCGGCGAGTCATCACTACGCTCTGGCTCTCATCGTCCAGCGCTGTAACGAGCTCCGGCATCACTGTGACACACTGACCGCAGCCCTGCGCAACAAACACACCTCACTCACACACACACACACTCTGCAGCTTCGCCTCGAGGAGGTACACACACACACACACACACACACACAAGTATTAATAACGTAATTAATAACAACACAACTAAGGAAACCTGTGTTCATTATGTGTGTGTGTGTGTGTGTGTGTGTGTAGGTGGTGCGTTGGTGTGATGAGAGTGTGTATCTGTTGGCCGGTCAGATGGTGGATAAGTTCCAGTCTAAAGAAGGAGCTCAGGAAGCTCTGAGTGACATCGAGAGACTGCTGGAGTCCAGACCAACTCTCAGCTACACTACTGACACACACACACCTGAGATACAGGTATACACACACACACACACACATTTACCTACATGACTGATGTCAAATGTCAATAAACATACATAAACAGATACAGTAATAAGCATGCAGAGCTAATGTGTGTGTGTGTGTGTGTGTGTGTGTGTGTGTGTGTGTGTGTTTCAGGCTCAGGAAACAGCAGTGATGGAGAAGTTCTCCTCAGTGCAGGTGATGCTGGAGAATAGACAGGCATGTTTGCGTAAACTCACCTGTGTTCAGGTGAGACCCATCCAGCCCGTCTCCCCGAGACCCGAGAGCCCGACCCGCCTCAAATCCCCGCTGTTCTCCCCCAAACACAGTACGCCATCATCACCACCTTCATCATCAGCATAATCATCTTCATCATCATCATCATCTTCGTCACTGTTACAGAGTTATAACATTACAGTGGTTTACTGTTAGAGTATTACAGCATTATTACAGTATTATTACAGCATTATTACAGTATTATTACAGCATTACAATATTATTACAGTATTATTGCAGCATTATTACAGCATTATTAAAGTATTACAATATTATTAGAGTATTATTACAGTATTACAGTATTATTACAGCATTATTACAGTATTATTACAGTATTATTACAGCATTATTACAGCATTACAATATTATTACAGCATTATTACAGTATTATTGCAGCATTATTACAGTATTATTACAGTATTACAGCATTATTACAGTATTATTACAGCATTATTACAGTATTATTACAGCATAATTACAGTATTATTACAGCATTATTACAGTATTATTACAGTATTACAATATTATTACAGCATTATTACAGTATTATTACATTAACCCACAATCCTGCACCTGTTCCCTCTGTGTAAAGAAAACATTTTACTGTCTCACCACAAGAGAACTCAGAACTTCTAGTTCAGTACCGCGGTGTAGTGAAGGTCTCTGTCTCACACTCCTCCTCTCTGTCCTCAGGTTTTGATGTGAACTCCAGTCTGAAGTTCTCCTTTGATCTCTCTCTCCCGGGAAAAAGAACCCCACGCAAGAACAACTGCACCAAGAAGGTGAGACTGTAGAACTCTGTACGTCAGCCACATGTGTGTGTGTGTGTGTGTGTGTGTGTGTGATTATCAGTTAGGGCATAACTCTGTGTGTGTGTGTGTGTGTGTGTGTGTGTGTATATGCAGATTGAGGTGATGCACGAGGAGAGTCGTGGTGTGTGTCAAGAAGCAGAGGGAGCAGAGAACCCTGAACAGCATAGATGGTCTGAACACACACACACACACACACACATACACACACACACACACACACACACACACACGCACCCTTGTCTCACTTTCTCTCATTTGTATTACTGTATCTCACCTGTGTGTGTGTGTGTGTGTGTGTGTGTGTGTCTGTGTGTGTGTGTGTGTGCGTGCTGCAGTCATGTGATGAAGGAGCTGATTAACACAGAAAAAGTTTATGTGGAGGAGCTGCTCAGTGTCCTACTGGTGAGAAACACAATAATAACACACACACACACACATACATATTGTGTACAGCTGATGTGTGTGTGTGTGTGTGTGTGTGTGTGTGTGTGTGTGTGTGTGTGTTAGGGTTACAGAGCTGAGATGGATAACCCCGCTCTGTCTCACATCCTGCCATCAGAGCTGAAAGACAAGAAGGAGGTTTTATTTGGAAATCTGCCAGAAATTTACAGATTTCACAGCAGGTATAAACACTCCCACACACACACACACACACACACACACACACACACACACTCCCACACACACACACACCAATGTCTCCATGGGCTGTATTCCAAACACAAACACAGTCAAAATAGCGTCATGACCGTGTGTGTGTGTGTGTGTGTGTGTGTGTGTGTGTGTGTGTTAGAATATTTGTTCAGGATCTGGAGAGCTGCAGGGAGACTCCGGAGAGAGTGGGAGCAAGATTTCTAGAGAGAGTGAGCACACTGTAATACACACTACAGTACACACACTAATACACACTGTAATACACACTACAGTACACACACTAATACACACTGTAATACACACTACAGTACACACACTAATACACACTGTAATACACACTACAGTACACACACTAATACACACTGTAATACACACTACAGTACACACACTAATACACACTGTAATACACACTACACTACATACACTAATACACACTACAGTACACACACTAATACACACTGTAATACACACTACACTACACACACTAATACAAACTGTAATACGCACACTAATATACACACACTGTAAGATACAGGGGTGTTTGAAAGTTTGTGAACCCTTTAGAATTTTCTACACATCTGCATAAATATGACCTAAAACATCAGATTTTCACACAAGTCCTAAAAGGAGATAAGACTTTTAGGAAATCTGATGATGTTTTAGATCATATTTATGTAGATGTATAGAAAATTCTAAAGGGTTCACAAACTTTTAAGCACCACCGTGCACTACAATACACACTAATTCACAATGTAATACAATGTAATGCACGCTGTTCACCGTACAGTACATGAGAACTATACCTATAGACGATCTTATTACAGGGGTGTGTGTGTGTGTGTGTGTGTGTGCTTCTTTCCTGCTCTGTGTACCGACTGGTGTGTTTTACAGAAGGAGAATTTTCAGGTGTACGAGCGTTACTGTCAGAATAAACTTCACTCAGAGGCGATGTGGAGGCAGTGTGCAGACTCTCCGTTTTTCCAAGTACTTTATCCTCCTGATGAAGTCACTGCACTCACACTCATACACTACACAATATATACATCAAACACAGATTATATACGCACTGTATACAGTATACACATACACACAATAACCAAACTAAACAGAGTACGAGAGATAAATTACACTGCAGTGTGTGTTGTTTCTGCGATAAGATAAGTAAAAAAAGTCCTGCAGCTCGGCACTGAGTGAGTGTACCACTGGCTGTGTCCTAAACAGCACACTCTACACTACATTATTACCCTACACAGTATGTACTAGTAGCAACCAAAATGGGGCGGCCTAAATTTCCTCCTAATTGGTGTCCATGATGTAGCGACATTCTAACTCTGTACAAAAAAAGTTAAATCCTGTTTGGTTGTAATGTCTCCGCCCATCTGCTGGCCCTGCCCCTTTAGCTACATCGACCAGGCTATAACCTTGAAGTGTTCGATGTTACACACTTAATTCCTCGAAGTATTAGTAGGCGACGACATGTCAGAGTGTCCCAGCTAGAACACAATAAAAGTGGCTGGTGCACTATGAAATATGCGATTTGGGACACAGCCACTGTTACACTCCAGGATGTATATCACAGTATAAACAGTGATTATCTGTACAGCTGTGACGTGTGAAACGTTCTATTTCTATAGGAGTGTAAGAGGAAATTGAAGCACAAACTGGATTTGGATTCATATTTACTGAAACCTGTTCAGCGTCTGACCAAATATCAGCTCCTGCTGAAGGTACACACCTTACACCAGCACCATGCTGAGCACCTGATCATCTTAAACACACACACTACTGCTTGCTCAGACTTAAACTCCATTACACACCGCCCTTTCTCATCTATCCTGAGTGGTGCCATTTCCATTTGGTCTGATCTGAAATATTATTATTATTATTATTATTATTATTATTATTATTTAAAAATATTACTCAATGATTCAATTTTTATCTATTTTTTTCTGTGTTGCTCTTTCCATGGTGCTTCTATTTTACTTTAATGAGATCTGTGTGTGTGTGTGTGTGTGTGTGTGTGTGTGTGTGTGTGTGTGTGTGTGTAGGAGCTGTTGAAGCACAGTACACAATCGCAGTATGTGTGTGAACTCCAGGGAGCGCTAAACGCCATGCTGGACCTCCTCAAATCTGTTAACGACTCCATGCACCAGATTGCAATCACTGGATACCAGGTGAAGAGAGTGTGTGTGTGTGTGTGTGTGTGTGTGTGTGTTTTATGTGTTTTAATATCTTTATAAGGAGATGGTGCAGCTTTAAAACACTAATAGTACTAATACTGTGTGTGTGTGTGTGTGTGTGTGTGTGTGTGTGTGTGTGTGTGTGAGCAGGGGGACCTGTGTGACCTGGGCCGGGTGTTAATGCAGGGTTCGTTCAGTGTGTGGATGAGCAGGAAGTCTTCACGTGTGAAGGACATGGCTCGGTTTAAACCCATGCAGAGACACCTGTTTCTCCATGAGAGGGCGCTGCTGTTCTGTAAAAAAAGGGAGGAGAATGGAGACCGAGCCGAACGCACCGCCTCCTACAGCTTCAAACACTGCCTCAGGGTCAGAACACACACACACACACACACACAGACACACACACACACACACACACACACACACATACAGATTCTAGATCTTAGGTTAATGTTGCATTTAAGAGCCATAGCTCCACCCCCAGTGTAAGAGTTCAGTGTTAGGTTTAGTTAGTGTCCTCACTATGCCATTTTTCACCATTTGGGACAAGACCAAAGTTTGCAGGTGATATTTGAAACACAGCCATCATCATAAATTCATACATTTAAAATCTACGTCCTGAATTTATATATTTCTGTAAAGCTGCTTTGGGAAAATGTCCATTGTTAAAAGCTCTATACAAATAAACTGAACTGAACTAAAGTTACTGTTGGTTTGTATTTGAAAATACCAACACTGCAGGCTGACTGTGTGTGTGTGTGTGTGTGTGTGTGTGTGTGTGTGTGTGTGTGTGTGTGTGTGTTTTGCTCTGCAGATGAGTGCTGTGGGTGTCACAGAGAACATTAAAGGAGATGTGAAGAAGTTTGAGATCTGGTACAGTGGGAGAGAAGAAGTGTACGTAGTACAGGTAAACGTCTCAGTTTCATACTGTATGTTTCAAACGGCTCCCTACTGCCTACACCCTGCTCCCTACTGCCTACACCCTGCTCCCTATTCCTACACCCTGCTCCTAATCCCACACCCTGCTCCCTACTGCCTACACCCTGCTCCCTATCCCTACACCCTGCTCCTAATCCCACACCCTGCTCCCTACTGCCTACACCCTGCTCCCTACTGCCTACACCCTGCTCCCTACTGCCTACAGCCTGCTCCCTAATCCCTACACCCTGCTCCCTATTCCTACACCCTGCTCCTAATCCCACACCCTGCTCCCTACTGCCTACACCCTGCTCCCTATCCCTACACCCTGCTCCCAATCCCTACACCCTGCTCCCTATCCCTACACCCTGCTCCCTATCCCTACACCCTGCTCCTAATCCCTACACCCTGCTCCCTAATGCCTACACCCTGCTCCCTAATCCCTACACCCTGCTCCCTATTCCTACACCCTGCTCCCTAATCCCTACACCCTGCTCCTAATCCCTACACCCTGCTCCCTAATGCCTACACCCTGCTCCTAATCCCTACACCCTGCTCCTTATCTCTACACCCTGCTCCCTAATCCCTACACCCTGCTCCCTATCCCTACACCCTGCTCCTAATCCCTACACCCTGCTCCCTAATCCCTACACCCTGCTCCTTATCCCTACACCCTGCTGTCTAATCCCTACACCCTGCTGTCTAATCCCTACACCTTGCTCCTTAATCCCTGCACCCTAATCTCTACACCCTGCTCCCTAATCCCTACACCTTGCTCCCTAATCTTTACACTGTGCTCCCTAATCCCTACACCCTAATCCCTGCTCCCTAATCCCTACACCCTGCTTGTGTGTGTGTGTGTGTGTTTCAGGCTCCAACAGTTGAGGTGAAGTCAGCATGGCTCAGTGAGATCAGAAAAATCCTCACAAACCATCAGAAAACTGGTCAAGGTTCCTCTCTCTCTCTCTCTCTCGCTCTCTCTCTCTCTCACACACACACACACACATACACACACACACACACACACACACACACACATACACACAGACACACACATACACACACACACACGTTAATACAACAATCTCACCTAATTTTGTCAAAGCCAATCTCTCTCTCTCTCAGATGAAGGTCATGGTGCTGTAGACTCTCTCTCGCCTCTTCTGGTGAACAGGTGAAGCTCAGTCAGTGCAGCAGAACACACACACACACACACACACACACACACACACACACACACACACACACCATTAACTTTGCATTATTGGCACTGTTTGATGTCATTGTTCTGCTGCATGCATACATTATTCTGCATCATGAAAGTGAGTGAGTGTGTGTGAGTGTGTGTGTGTGTGTGTGAGTGTGTGTGTGTGAGTGAGTGTGAGTATGTAGCAGCATGTATTCCAGACTTCAGCTAAATAAATCTGGATGTGCCGTTCAATTCAGAATTATTGGCACCCTTTATGAAAATGAGCAAACAGTGAACATGTAAAATAATGATCGCATGTAGTGAGTGATATTTACATTAAATTTAACAATCAATTCAGTTTTATTTATATAGTGTTAATAGACACTGTCACATAGCAGCCTTTCAGAAATACAGATGTAGATTTAGATTTCTGATGAATAAGTCAGAGACGACACGAGGAGGAAAAGCTTATTAAAAGCACTACACAAATAAAATGTAATTAAATTGAATTGAGTGAGTTGGAGAGACATGTAGAGGACCTCAGTCCACTCCTCCCTCCACAACAGTTTAATCTTCTTTATATTGTTAGGTTTGTGTGAGTGGACATCGTCTTTAGAGATAATTACAAAACACAGATGTTCCTCATGATGATGGCTGATGAAAGGGTTTTACACGTGTGTATGTAAACTCCACAGGAACACAGGGTGATGGAAATCACATCAACACAGATTCTGGAGACTGAAAGCAAGGATGACAATTTGCCAAAAATAATATTTAGGCAAAATACTATCATGAAAAGAAGTTCTGATGATAATAATGGTTGTTATGGAACAGTAAGAATTTCCCCCACAATTTGTTTGTATTAAAAATCTGAATAATTTAATATATATATATAACGTAATGTAATTTTACACATTACATTACAGTGTTGAAGGGTGCCAATATTTTTGGAGTGGACAGTTTGGTTTGCAGGTTTGGGGTGATTCCATTCCAGATCCGTTCGGCCAGGACACTCTGTAGAAATGAGTGTTTTATATATAAATACAGTAGAGAATAATTTTAAACCATTTGCTGGTTTCACGCGTGTTTATCTCGGTGTATAATACACATCTGGACACTGAGTGTGTTCTGTTACTTCTTGGTTGAATGAGAACTGACCCCAGACCTGTAGAGTTCTTGCTCGTGACTGTGTGTGTGTGTGTGTGTGTGTGTGTTGTGACTGTTGTGTTTCTGTTCGTCCGTGTGCCACTCGATCTGATTCTCTGATTGGTCAGTGTGGAGAGGGCGTCGGTCTGCATGCCCTGGAGCCCCGCCCCCATAGCAGCCTGCTCAGGTTGTTTTGATGTCCCTCCTCACAGTAAGGGGGCGCCGATGCACTCGGACGAGTCAGAGAGCTCCAGTCCGGTTCTGACGGACCCCGTGATGTTCTCACCCCGACCCCAGAACCGCAACCGGCGCAGTGAGTGTGGGCGGGGATTGGGGTGGGGTGGTCTGGGATGGGGAGGTGGGTGAATTTGGGGCTGTTTGGGTGGCAGTTTAAAGATCTTTTATGCAGTTCACCCTGTTCAGAGCTTTTAGGGTTGTTCAGGGAGCTTTGGTTCATTTGGGGCAGTTTGAAAGGCCACTTGAGGTAATTTGGGGTGATTTAAGGATGCTTGGTTTGGGGGATTTAGAGGTAGTTTATGGTTGATTAGGGTCTGTTTGGGGTCTTTTAGCATCACATAACCATTTATACTATCTGGGTCCATGTTGGGTAGTTTTGAGAACTTTGGGGCAGTTTGAGGACCCATTAATGACAATTTGGGGTAGTATACAGTGACTGCAGGAATGTTTAGGGACATTTGAGGCAGATGAGGTAGATTGGGGCCTCTTTGGGCATTATTGTGGATGATTTAGCGAACTGGTTTGTGGCTCATGGGATCTGTTTTGTTGTCATTTAGGGTAAGAGGTGATTAATGGTATTCGGGGTCAAATTAAGCGTTCTAAAGGCTGTAATTAACATTTAATTGGTTAATTATTGGGGTTGTGTGTGGCGTGAGGTCGTCGGAGTCGGTTTGATCAGGTTGAGTTTGGTAAACAGTTACTGGTGTGTGTGTTTCAGGTTGGCCAGGAACCTCAAACTCCGTGGATATTTGCGAGACTTTAGAGGACTGGACCACTGACCTGTCCTTCATCTCCGACTCGGACGAAGAAGACGACGTCCTGCTGGTGAGAAACGTCTGAATGTAAATATGTCACATGTTAGTTCTGCACTAGAACACCTGAACAGAAGCGTGAAGCACAGTAAAGTGTTGGCTCCTGTCTGAGGTGCTGTGTGTACGTCTTCATCACAAAACTGGAAACAGTAGGACAGGATTTTTAAACTTTTAAGTTTGTTAACATTGAAATGTTTTTCAGGTTCCTGGGAAATACCGAGCCCTGGTGGATCACCTGAAGTGTGGTAAAGATGAGGTCATCATAAAACACGGCGATGTCATCCACTTACTGCAGGAGAACACAGCGGGCCTGTGGTGAGTGTCCTATAATAAATAAATATTAAACATTTTGTGTACATGATCATGAAGCACTAATGATGGTGGTGTGATCACACTGCACTGCTTCAGGCACGTCAAAAACCTGACTCGCGGAGGTGAGGGAAAACTTACAGCCGATGCCTTGCACAGAATTCTGGGAAATGTGGACAGAAGTCGTGATCAGACCCGGAGGTGAGTTTACGGTGAGTGAAACTTTTATTTCATAACTGTTTTCACCTCACATTAAATTCACTGAAATTCTAACTCTGCTAACTCCGCTAACTCCATTAACTCTGCTAACTCTGCTAACTCCGCCCCCACCTTAACCTTTATTACCTTCACATGTGAGAAAAGAGGCAGAATATCACACAGAGCGCAGATTCCTACAGCGCGTTTCCTTACTGTGTGAAACACTTCCCCTCAACCCCCTGACCGATTGAGTCAACTTACCCAGAATGCACTGCTGCACTGTGATGCAGGTTCCTGATGAATGAAGCAGATTAAACACCAGCAATAAAACACCTCAAGTGTTTCAGAGTCCCCTTTACTCCAGGACAAACTCCAAACCTAAATCATCACACACTCTGAGGAGTAATGATCTGTGTGTGTGTGTGTGTGTGTGTGTGTGTGTGTGTGTGTGTGTGTGTGTGTGTGTGTGTTTATTCACAGGCTTGGGAAATATAAGCAGAGCGAAGAACACACCATGATGAGACCCTCCATGTTCAAGGAAACATCTACATTATAATCCAGAATGGACACACACACACACACACACACACACACACACACACACACACACACACACACACGAAACATCCAGCAAAAAACAATACCGTATTTTCTGGACTATAGGTGGTGTAGTGTGTGCTGAAGTGAGGTGCGTGTCACTGTGACATGCTCATGTATTAGTGTGTTTACGGTAGGTGAGATACTCCAGCAGTTACGGTGCATGTTTACAGGATCATACAGGGTTGTGTATGCGTGTGTGTGTGTGTGTGTGTACACAAACTAGTGTTGTGTATTATTATGTTTTGTTAAAATCAGTATTTTGTGCTAAACATGACTCAACTGTAGATGAAAAAAAAGCGATCAGATTTCATCAGAAGCTCCGCCCACGTTGATTTCAGAGCTCTGTGTTAGGTAAAGAATTCACTTTTGTAGCTGTTGCAGTAAACAGAGTTCACACTCTGTCTCTTTCCTCCTGCACGAGGTGCTCTGTGTGTTTTGGATGAATCTTTAGATGAATTGTAAAATTGTAAACAGGTTAATTAAGAGTTGTTCAGAGGCTAACTGACCTGGTTACTCTAAAGGTAGCGGCGTGATGCGGATTTAGCCGAAGAGCAAAAAAGCGGTGACTCGTATAGTCCAGAAAATACGGTAAGCAAAGGACGCCATTCCTTTCCTCCCTCTTTTGCACTGTTCTTCACTTTCCTTCATCACTGAACATTTCTGACTTTATAAAGTACAACCTCCAACACAGTCCTCACCTTTACCATCAGCGCAGTGCGTCACAACATGGAAAGGGTGTTTACTGGAGATTTCTGCTCCCAGGACCATGAGAACTTTATTCTGAAGGTAACAGGAGAACAAAACTCTGATGAATTCGCTGTTCCACATTTCATTGCCAGAATCCCGTCAGCCTCAGCGTAAAGCGAGCAGAGAGTGTGTGTGTACTGTAATGCTAGCTCATGGATTAGCATGTGTACTGTCATGCTAATTCATTTTTCTCCAGAGATTTACAGATACAAACTGATTTAAACTAAATATTAACAAATTGTAATCAGACTTTGTAGATTCCACACTACAGGATGTGACAGAATGAACCGTATAGAAAAACTCACCGCTTTTAGGATCGACTTCGTGCCAAACTTCCGTGACACATTTTTACACACAGCGCTTTGTTTCTAATCCGGTTTTATACTTTGGTAGTGTTTTCATAGCATTGTGGATTTATTACAGTTTAAGTGTTAGTTTAATGCTTCACTGTTTACACACACACACACACACACACACACACACACACACACAAAGCAGTGTTAAGGAATATTTCCGAGCCTTCAGTCTTCCTCGCTGGTGTGCGCTAAGCGAGCTTTGCTAGGAGCTTTGCTAGGAGCTTTGCTAGGAGCTTTGCTAGGAGCTTTGCTAATTCCACTGCTCAGGTGGTTATGAAGGTGCGTTTCATAGCTGAAAGAATGAAGCCATAAATATGAATAAGGTGTAGTGTATGAACTATAAAATACTTTCACTACATGTTTAAGCACAAGATGTATAATGCTATAAAAAGCCATTTTTTCTGTCCTGAATGTAAATATGCGCTGTTTATTATCTCATTGTGCCAAAATTAATGTATTCATGTTTCATTTTTGTTTTTCACTGTTAAGGAAAAGCAAACACACATCCCGCTGCTGTATGCTGTTCACTGAGCGTAGTTAATTATTTATTCATTAGCTAATGCCTGCTGCTGATCGACTGCTTTATGAACACTGACGGCTTTACGGCTAAATGAACTACTGATTTCACCATGATGTCGTCGTTTGTGGAGTTTGTTTTGACCTTTGTATTTTAGCTGAGTGCTAACTAAAGGTGTGTCCCAAACGCTAGAGTTTATTCTCTCTCAGACTCTTCAAATAATAAGAAGAATTTTTTATTTTTTAATTTTTTTGTTTTTGACAAATGATGGGATCAGTTCTCGATGTACACACTTTAATTTCATGCTTCTGGAATCTGAAGTTGAGAAACAGCGATTTAAATGTATTCAGGTATCTACACCTCATCATCCAGAAGTACCTGCTCCGATTCCAGTCATGTTGCTGATCCAGTTCATGTACCTGGACACACGTGTGTAGATGCCGTACTTCCCCTCTTTAGCGCACATGTCACCCCAGCTGATAATGCCCGTCAGGAACCACGTGTTTGCGTCCAGTCTGGTGACGTGAGGTCCTCCGCTGTCTCCTTGGCACGAGTCCTTGCGGGTGGTCAGGAACCCGGCGCAGAACATGAAGCGTGAGATCTTATCGCTGCTTTTGCAATCGGTGCGGTCCACATAGGGAACCTCGACCTTCTGCAGCGTTTCAGACTCCAGCCCTCCGTAGCGCATCCGGCCCCACCCACTCACCAGCGAGAGCGGAGCGCTCTTCAGCAGGTTCTCCGTGAAGGTTTTTGGGCCCAGGCAGATTGGGATGATGTAGTCGGAGAACGTGACCGGCGTTTTGAGTTTCAGCAGGGCGATGTCGTGGTTGTGGCTTTGCTGAAACTGGTAGTTGGGATGGACATGGTGCTCATCGATTTCATGATCGCTCTCCCGCTGTTCATCAGTGTTAACGTTATGTTCTCCTGGTGGGAAATGTGTGAGAGAGAGAGTTGAGTTTCAGGATCTCAGGTCAGTCCTCACAAGGTGCTCCAGAGATCTGTGGAAAATCTGCTTTATCAAGGAAAGATCTTCAGTTAGTCTGTTCTGTCAAAAAACCTCAAACACCAGAGATCTCTGGGTAATCTGTCTCTGCTGTAAAAGCAACCGACAATCCATGGGTCAGTTTTTTTCCCTTAGCAGGGAATCCCAAAGGTCTATGGAACAGTGGAACCGACTACACAGGACCCCTAGGTGAAGGTAGAGCTCGAGGGCCTGTACTGTACAGTTTGCATTTTAATCAGATTACAGGAGCCAGAACTTCATAAAACACCAGAATTTGTTCCAGTAGAAAACCCAAAGATCTGAGCAGTTAGTATTCTGTCTAATAACCTAATGATCTTTAGGTACTCGGTCTGAGCAGAAATATCTCCTTTACAGTCTGTTTCATTAGCTCAACCATCTCTGACCCAGTAGGAACTCCCAGTGTTCTCGGGTTAATCTGACTCTTACCTAATCTGATATAGAACTGTCCGATCCCTGCCTCCAACAGGCAGTGAGCGGCGGTGATGACCCACATGTCACTCAGGAGAGAACCACCACAGAACACCACCTTCTTCTCCTTATGGACCAGTGCCACCTAATGAGGTGAGAGAGAGAGAGAATAACATCTATTATCTCTCTCTCTCTCACACACACACACACACACACACACACACACACTTACCTGCCACGGAATCTCTCCAGGTGTTGCTTCAAGTCCTCCCACAATGCGCTGGTCGATGTTGGTCTCCTCTATGACGGTGGGTAAAGTGGGGAAAAAATCCCAGTTCTTTTCTCTCGGTGTTGGCCTGATGGTGGCGCTGCTGAGCTCAGTGGAATTTGTGCTGTTTGCTGCTGTTAAATTCCTCTCCGTCACATTCACATGTTTGATGGCGTGGATTTGGATCACAGTTTCTTCAGTGATTAATGTTCTCGTGGCCAGAGTGTTGGCGATGTTCTTCCCCAAACGGCCACAGGGGTAATTATCTACACACATCACACACAGCATTCATACCTGCAAACTAGTCACCATTTTGAATCAAATTACATCATTTATGTGAATCGTGTATATCTGGAGTTTTTTTTTTTTTTTTACAGGCATGGGGTGGGTAGGGGTTGAGGGGGTGTAGTGGGGGCGCCTCGAGTCTTTCGGCCAATCAGAATCAAGATAACGGCATCATCTTCTTTTCCATTAGTGATGGGAATTCCGGCTCTTTTTAGTGAGTCAGATCATTTGGCTCGGCTCAGCAATAAGAGTCGACTCTTTTGGCTCCCAAACGGCTCTTCGTTGAGTATCACTTCTGGCTTTTATAATTCGGCCAGATTTAGCAATATTTTGACCTGTGATTAGTGCAAATTTATCACTTAAATTATTCAGTGTGATTATACTAAACCTTATAATTTTCGTATCGTGTTGCCCATGGTTACGTGTTAACATGATCAGTGTTGTTTGCTAATGTGTTCAATTTAGAGATGTAAAATTAGTGAAGCAGTTTTTCTTCAGTTTCATGTTTCAAAGTCGCAAAAAACAACAATTGGGTTTTTAATATTTGTGTACGAGCTTCAGCTTGGTCATATATGATGTAATTATCTGCCGCTGCAGGTGTGGTGTTTGGTTGCTTTAAACCTGAAACAGCGGCTCTGGCGGATTATTTAAAGTTGATGGATGCAGTTGGGATCGGCCCTAACAAACTTTTATGACGATGAAAAAAGAGCTAAAGCAAATGTTGTCTTTTCCCTTTACTTTCTTGTCAGAGTTCACCAGAATGCTTCAGAATGCCCAGACCCCCCTACAGGGATTTAATTCGTAAACGTCACCGTTTTCACCTCTTGTGAGTTTGCAGGTCTGGCTTTAAACAGGGGTTAGCTTCAAACTCTGACTCTAGGAATAATCGAAATGCTGAAAGTGGATATTGTGATGGCAGAAATTAACGTAATATTCGGAGGAGCTTACAATTCTTTCAAAATGACGGCAGATTTGTGCTGAGACGTGTCATGTGACGTCGTCACAACGCAGTCAAAGCCCTCTTCGAAAGACAACAAACTGCGAAAGAGCGTGCAGAACTATTTCTTGCGATTGCGCCAACTGAAGTAGTTTTCCGCACAAAAAACTCTGCAAATCGCAAATTTTGAATAAAGCCGCAGCAAAATCGAGCATTTTTGGCCGCAACAATCACAAAAGAACTCGAATCCTGTTCGCACCGATCACTGCACCGTCCTGTCAGTCGTCTCTCAGCTCAGTATCAGAGCCTGGGGTTCACTTTATTACACTATAACAAAAATCATATTTTAAAAACCTGTTCTCTAAAAGCCTAGCGTCCTCACTGTCAAAATAAACGATTATATTCTCCAGATTTCGGGGGTTTATTAATGCAAATTTATGCATATTTAATAAGATAAGGCACACATTTACATTTCACAAAAACTACCACCTGGTAGAGTTTCACAGTGAAGTCGTTCATTTTTCATTTGACTTTTTACATTACTGCTGCATTCGTGCAAAAAATCGTCTTGTGATTTATTTGTAATGTTTCAGGGATCAAAGGTAAAGAAATGTTATCAGTAAAGTTGAAAGGGAAGTGATAAAACAATTTATTAATTTACCTGTCGGCTCACAGCTCCTCTCGTCTGCACCGAGTGTGTATCCGTCAGCACAGTCACACACCACGCCCTTTATCTTATCCACCACACAAAACTGCATACAGCCTCCGTTATTCACATCACACTGTCTCACTAACTCTGCAACACACACACACACACACACACACACACACACACACACACAGAGTCAGGGGGAAAAAGAAAGTACACCCTCCTTCAGTTCTATGTTTTTACTGATCAGGGCCTAAATAACAATTGTGCACTCCTCACCATCTTCTATAAACAAACAGATAACCTGACAACAAAAACACTACACCCTACACTACACTACACTACACCCTACACTACACTACACTACACTACACCCTACACTACACTACACTACATCCTACACTACACTACACCCTACACTACACTACACCCTACACTACACTACACCCTACACTACACTACACCCTACACTACACTACACAACACCCTACACTACACCCTACACTACACTACACCCTACACTACACTACACACTACACTACACTCTACACTACACCCTACGCTACACTACACCCTACATTACACTCTACACTATACACTACACCCTACACTACACTACACCCTACATTACACACTACACCCTACACTACACCCTACATTACACTCTACACTATACACTACACCCTACAATACACTACACCCTACACTACACTACACCCTACATTACACTACACTACACCCTACACTACACTACACACTACACTACACCCTACACTACACTACACCCTACATTACACTACACTACACCCTAAACTACACTACACACTACACTACACCCTACACTACACGACACCCTACATTACACCCTACACTATACACTACACCCTACATTACACTCTACACCATACACTACACCCTACACTACACTACACCCTACATTACACTCTACACTATACACTACACCCTACAATACACTACACCCTACACTACACTACACCCTACATTACACTATACACTACATCCTACAATACACTACACCCTACACTACACTACACTACACCCTACATTACACTACACTACACTACACTACACCCTACACTACACCCTACACTACACTACACACTACACTACACTCTACACTACACCCTACGCTACACTACACCCTACATTACACTCTACACTATACACTACACCCTACACTACACTACACCCTACATTACACACTACACCCTACACTACACCCTACACTACACTACACCCTACACTACACTACACACTACACTACACTACACCCTACATTACACTCTACACTATACACTACACCCTACACTACACTACACCCTACATTACACACTACACCCTACACTACACCCTACATTACACTCTACACTATACACTACACCCTACAATACACTACACCCTACACTACACTACACCCTACATTACACTACACTACACCCTACACTACACACTACACTACACCCTACATTACTCTACACCCTACATTACACTCTACACTACACTACACTACACCCTACAGAGTGCACACTCGTGCTGTAGTACACTTCAGTGAGTGAACGGTAAACACAGAGTGTATAAATGTTGCTCTTGCCGAGTTCGCAGTTCTTCCCGTTGAAGCCGATGGGACACCAACACACGTAGGAGCTCAGGCCATCTTTACACGTCCCTCCATTCTGACACGGAGACGACAAACACTGATCTCCATCTCTCACACACACACACACACACACACACACAAACACACACACACACACAGCCATAAGTATTAAAATGTATTTACATTTCTTCATACAAAAGACATTATTTCACACATAATAAATAGAAACTGTTTAGTACTGAAGGGAAATGATGTTAAATCTGTGACAGCGTTCAGTGCTAATGGATGTTAGCATGTGACCTTAACTAACGGTTCGTCAGCAGAATACGTGTTGTTTATTTTAACATACAGAACGTTAACAGTTTGCAGGTGGAGACAGAAGCAGAAGCACTACACTCATACACTGCAGAAGTCTGATTTGAGACACAGACACAGAGGTGTAATAAATTAACGCTCACCGATGTAACCAATCCAGAACTCTCTCTGAAAAAGAGTAACAAGTGTGTGTGAGAAACATGGTGACCTTTAACTGAAGATAAAGAAGAAAATGAAGAAAATAGAGAACATTTAATTGTCACAATTATTGGCACAGGAAATGAGATCCAGCTTCACCAAGGACGCCAGTAATTCTGGAGCTGACTGTATTTATATCAGTCTGCATCCCATCGTTCGTGTTTTCATCATAAACACAGACTATTTGACTTTTTTTTTTTTTAATGTCTGCTCAGTAAAATATTTTTCTTCTTCAATCTTCATCTGTGCAGCTTCCCATTAAACATCTGATCTCTTTTAATAAAATATCATTATAAATGTATCTTGGTTTCATGTTTACTTACTGTTTGCTCCATGTTCTCAAAAACTTCACGCGCTTCCTCAAAGTTGCATTTCTCCTCCATACACTCTCTCTCCAGATTATCTCTTTTCATCTCCTCAAACGCTCCTTTATTAAAGCGCTTCTGTCTCAACAACACCGACTGA
>CM042550.1:21832105-21849605 GCA_023630585.1 Cranoglanis bouderius | reverse complement strand
TCATTGCTGGACTCTAACAGTCACCACTGGACCTTTTATATCGTTTATATATCAGGGATTAATGATGTATATGAACAGGTCACGTGTTTCTGACACAGTTGTACAGTTCTGATGTTTTAAATGGAGTAGAGTGTGTAATAAAAGTGATAATAAAAAGCGCTTTGCACTTCCACAGTTTAGACGCTAGATGGCAGAAAAGTACAATAAGAGCGTATTATATTATAATATTCCTTCATTTTGCAATTTTATTTTTTTTTATTTTTCGTGGGGAATTTAAAGGTCTGGTATGTGCGCTCGCTCTGATAAAGTATTATTTATTAAATAGTAATAATCTTTAATAATTAGCTCTCAGTGAACACTAATTATGTTCTTAACAAAATAATAATCAGTAAGCAGATTTTACCCTCTTCATAAAATAAACATGCACATTCGCTCATCATCATCATCATCATCATCATCATCATCAATTATATTTACTCACATTATATTTTGTGATCAGGAGTAAACAGTTAAAACTCTCTAAATGTCTGTTATGAACATTTTCTCCCTGTGTAAATGATGTGTATCTGTTACCGCCCCCTGGCGGTGATTACAGGCAGCAGGCTGGGCGGGGCTGTTTACCTTTCAGCTGGAAAACTCTAAAATGGAAGGAAAAAAAGAAAGAAAGAAACGGCATTAAGTTTAATTGTAATGAATTTAATTTGTTTCTCGGGGGCCTGAGGGAGTGTGTTTAAGACATAATGTTTCATCACATCCTGATTCCCAACAATCCAGACAGCAAACACACACACACACACACACACACACACACACACACACACACACACACACACACACACAGGTCAATCAGTTGCGTACTTCACTTACTTTTCTGATTGAGGATAAACATCAGAAATACACACTCACTCTCTGTGTCTCACTTCATCTGTCTGTCTGTCTGTCTGTCTGTCTGTCTGTCTCTCTCTCTCTGGTAAAACGTCTATTATGGTAAGAATGCAGTTTGTTTTTCAAGCTGTGTAATGAATAAATGAGTAATAAAGAGTTTGTGTGAATGTAAACAGTTTGAAACAGTGGTCAGTTACATTTACACTGTTCTTCTGTTAATATATTCATATCATTTTAAGGTGTTATTTATTGAAGCTGATTTCTGCTGATTAATAAAATAATAAATAAAATGATCAATTCCATCAGAACATTCTGCTCAGTATTAAAGTGGTGATGTTTTGAGATCTGAGGGGAAAACAGCAGCAGCGCTTCATTTCATTTCAGTGAATTGTATAAAACCCTTGATTTATAGCCTGTATAATCTGAAGTGCCCTTAATCATGCATCCTGTAATTTACATGTGATTGTGTTTGTAACAGGAAACTCAGACACTCCGATTCAATTTCCCTTTTCAGTCCAGTCTCATTCCTGCTCACATCAATAACATCAGTAATGAACACCAACCCCTCCGGTGACGTCACCACTGTGTCTCCATCATCAGTCTAAATCTGGGCGTGTCCCAAACAAACCACATGCCCTATTCACTATGTAGTGCGCATAAACACCATCATCAGTCCACACAGTTTTCTTTTGCAGCTCCATTTCTATGATTATTGTGTTTATTAGATTATTACTGATCAGTAATGTGCTAGTCTAACTTTAATGATCAATCTACAGCTAAACACACACACACACACACACACACACACACACACACACACACACACACACACACACACTCACTTGGAAGAGAGCCACATGTTGGTGTGTTTGACCTTTGACCCCGCATGTGTTGTTATTGATGTTTGTGCTGAAAATCAGAGACGCGTCGTCACTCAATCAGCTCGTAACGACCTCCAGATAATCACAGTGTTAATGGACACGACGCTGCAGCTGGATCTCATCTCATCTCCTCCTCTCATCTCATCTCCTCCTCTCATCTCATCTCCTCCTCCTTTCGCCTTCTCCTGTCTTCTCTTCTCGTCTATTCCTCGTCTCCTCGTCCCTCGGTGTCCTGCAGCAGGAGACGGCGTCCTCACACACAGCATGGCTTTTCCTTTAAGAAGATCAGCATCAGGTACTCCATCAGTTTCAGTCTTTATCCAGAGTTACACAGGCATTTAAAAATAGATAAATATAGAAATATAAACAGATAAATAGACAATATTTTACTGATCACACTTTAATTATTATATAAAATCTAGCATGTGTTGAAATTTGTTTTTGATGTTTATGTTTAACACTAATTCAGCATTTTGGGAATAAACATGAACACAATGAAGATTAATCTTTTACAGCATCAAATTATTTAAGATTATATTCATTAGCTTTGTTTTTATATATTTTGTATCTTTACAGTTTTATTTTAATGTTTCTTACCTTTTCTATTTCTTTTTCTTCTTATTATTATTATAATTATGATGATGATGATGATGATGATGAAGATCAGTTGTAAAAGTTGGCCATAACTGAAATATGGACATTTAAAGGTTTGGGTTTAATGTTTACGTTTTAGAGATTTTAGTTGATTTTAGTTCTTTAGTTGAAATTCAAACTTGTTTTACTTCCAGCTTTTCTGCGACTCTCGTGCGAACGCAGTGTGTGAGGAACTCTGCACACTCACTTTTACACAATCTTCCATCACATTCATCCACACAGCTGATATACTGTACAAATCCGACACTGTTACACACATTTACACAACTTACACACTACTGTGTGTCTGTGTGAGTCTTTCCCCTTTAACACATCTGCACAAATACCTGTTTCCCAGAAGAAGTTTATAGATGTTGATTAGTTTCCATGTTTTCATGGTTATCGTGTGATTGCTCGTGTAAATACAGCGAGGAGGAAAAGGGAGAAATGAAAACGTGCTCAGTGTCGCAGAGAGGAAGTGAGAGTGTGAATGAAACTTTAATCCGAGTTTTATTTCCACACATGGAGCCGTTTTCCACAAAACCCAGGTTCAGGTTCAGGTTCAGGTTCCTTTATTTTACACCCGTAGGTAAATTAGGTTTCAATGAACAAGTTTAGGCTGTTTCTCATACATACAATAGACAACACTATAAAAACAACACTAAAACATTATAATAAACCCATTGCTTCATCTTATTACTGTTCATATGATTAATCACTACAGGGACAAAGCTGTTCTTATACTGTTTTGTTCTACACAGCGGTGCTCTAAACCATCGGTTAGACAGAAGATGCTGGAACTCATAATACAGGGGATGATGCCTGTCACTTAAAACTGAAACACCCACTGGCTGTACCTGCCTGGACACAGAGAAACAGGGTAGCAGCTCCCCAATCAACCTACTGGACCATTTCACAATTTGGTTTATAAATTGTGAAATGAAACGAGTTCCGGCTCTTTAAAGATAAATTAAATACCAAGACACCAAAGAAAAAGAGCAAATTGTTTCAATAAAATCACGAAAGAACAAAATCAGCAGTCTTTTGTCCATTTGAAATTTGCACAGTTTCCTTAAAAAGAACAGAGACGTTGATGCCCCTTTTTACACACATCTTCACAGATGGCTTCAAAACTCAACTTCGAATCAATGATTGTCCCCAAGTATTTGTAAGATTGCACACACTCCACTGTTTGATCCTTAATGGGTGAAACATTCTTTCTAAAATCAGTTACCATATCCTTGGTCTTCAGTACATTCAAATGAAGGTGAGACTCCTCACACCACTCCACAAAGTCAGTAATGATGGTCCATGACTAATCTCATTATTCTGAAGCAGACTGACAGTTACAGTGTCGTCTGCGTACTTCAGAATAATATGATTTCCCCGACTGCTTTGGCACATATTTGTGTAAAGAATAAACAGTAAAGGAGAAAGTACACATCCTTGTGGTGAACCAGTGGAGGAAGCAACCTGTGAAGTAACTCTTCCTCATTTTTCCTGAAAGTTCAATGAGCAGAAAAGTGTGTAATGTAACAACACAGAACCTTAAAGAACTTCAGTCTGAGTTTCACACATACACACGAGTTGCAGTTCAGATTATTTATATTGTAACACACAGACGTAACACACACAATAAACACAAATGTAACACACACAGGGATGCAACACAGACAGATGTAAGACACAGATGTAACACACACAGATGTAACACACACACAGATGTGACACACACAGGGATGTAACACACACAGATGTAACACACACAGGGATGTAACACACACAGGGATGTAACACACACAGATATAACACACACAGGGATGTAACACACACAGATGTAACACACACAGGGATGTAACACACACAGATATAACACACACAGGGATGTAACACACACAGATGTAACACACACAGGGATGTAACACACACAGATATAACACACACAGGGATGTAACACAGGGATGTAACACACAAAGGGATGTAACACACACAGATGTAACACACATAGGGATGTAACACACACAGGGATGTAACACACACAGATGTAACACACACAGGGATGTAACACACACAGATGTAACACACACAGGGATGTAACACACACAGATGTAACACACACAGGGATGTAACACACACAGATGTAACACACACAGGGATGTAACACACACAGATGTAACACACACAGGGATGTAACACTGCTAATAGTTTAGTGTTCAGTGTAAATGATGTGTGATCTTAAAGCAATAATTATTTATTAATTATTTAATTTAAATTATTATTAATGATGATGAATTCGTGTTGATGATAAGCACGTGCATTTCCTGATTTTATGGCTGTGTTTAATAATAATAGTGCACGTGGATTTCTGCAGTAAAATGCTCACAGATTCGGTGCAGGGGGTCTGCTGGTGCACAGTCCGGTGTGTGTGTGTGTGTGTGTGTGTGTGTGTGTGTCCGCGCGCACGCGCCTCTGTGTGTGAGCTGAATTCGTGCTGCAGGAGAGCTGAGAGACCGTGGGGCAAAACAAACCCCTTCATCCCTCCCTCCCTCCCTCTCTCCCTCCATCCTCCTGCTAAAGATCGGGCTTTTCAGCAACCGCCTTCGGCGCGCGCCACTTTGATACGATCCTAATGAACGGATGAGAAGCAGGGCGCGTGAGTGTGCGCTTCCGTCTGCAGCAGGGAGTGCGTGGCTGTCTGTCGTCTCTCGGGGATGTTCTGTGCTTTTGGGTTTTTTTATTTTTTCGGGGAATCTGGACGTGCTGCGGAAAAACAGCAGAGAGAGGAGAGACGGGAGAGGCGCGCGAGGGAATCACACAGCGATAAAATGAGTCAAGACTCAAAAACAGGAGGATAGGCGGAGAGGAACATCTGCATCTCTCTCTCTCTCTCTCTCACTCACTCTCTCTCTCAGAAGGGGAGTGATGGGTGGTCCGGGTCGGCTCGGGTTGGTAACAGGTGCCGGTTTTTTGGCCATTCGGGATCATGACATGGCACGAGAGCGGCGCGGATCTCCACGTGCCCTGCGTCTCATTCACACCGTAACCGCGTGAGCAGACCTTTTCCAGAAAACACTGCTCTCGTGCTCTTGTGTTTATATATTTTTAGATATCTTTTTTCCCGCGCAGCTTCATCATCTTCACCATCATCATCTTCATCATGATGTCTCCGGGTAAAGAGGGAAAGCTGCGCCTCTGACTGTAGATGTTTTCAGGGTGTATTATGGGATGTTTGAGGATTCTCAGTGGACCGTGTGTGATGTGATGTCGTTATGAAGTGATACCGGATCGGTCTCTGATCGTGTTTCTGATTTTCGTTACGCCTTAAAAAGGGATCAAATCCAGGCGTGAGAGTTTTTAATCTGGGACGCCACCGAAGCCACAAATCGCCAAACTGGCTACAGCCGCAGCGATCGCCAGCTCCCTCATCAGGCAGAAGAGGCAGGCGAGGGAGAGAGAGCGCGAGCGGGAGAGAGAGAAAGAGAAGGAGAAGGAGAGAGCGAAGACGGCTCGCTGCAGTCCGACCCGGAGCACAGGAACCTGCGAGAAACCCAGCCGACTGAACCTCTTCTCACGGGTCAAACTCTTTGGCTCCAAGAAGAGGAAGAGGAGAAGGCCAGGTCTGGTGACAACTATTAACTATTTATTCTAGTCATCATCATCATCATCATCATCCCTCCTTCAGCTGATCTAGTGAATGTTCATTGATTCAGGTTAAACTCCATCACAACCTTCACCCTTTGTATCACCATTTGACAAACTCAGAACGAGAAATCATCATCATCATCATTCTTCATCCTTCATTCTAATGGATGAAGTCACAGCTGTGTTTCCATCCTGATTGACTGCTGTTATTGAATACAGAAGAACTTTAAGATGTTTCAGGTAATTCTGCAGTAAACAACATGATAAACAGAGCTGATGTTTTAAACCCAGTGCTACAGTCACAGAAGAAAAGGTACAGAACTGGGTCCACTGGGTCATCACCACCATCACCACCATCATCACCACAATCACCACCATCACTACCATCAATACCACCATCATCACCAGAATCACCACCACTATCATCACAACCACCATTATCCCCATCATTGCCATCATCACCACCACCATCACCATCATCACCACCATCACTGCCACCGGCAGGTCTGTTTGAGAAAAGCATCTCGATACCCAAACCCACACAGAAAAACAAAACATGTATTTAGCCATCAGACTGTATTTAATAGTGAAAGCTTCAGGTGCTCAGATGATGAAATAAAATCTGTAATCTCTCTGTAATTAAAGATCTACAGCCACACAAATACTAAGTAGCTCTTAACCAAGAGAGAGGAAGTAAATCTGCATTCTAAACAATAAATCAGTCTATTTTACTTTTTAACCCTGTACCCCATAACCCCCACTACCCATAACCCCCACTACCCATAACCCCGTACCCCATAACCCCCACTACCCATAACCCCCACTACCCATAACCCCCACTACCCATAACCCCGTACCCCATAACCCCCACTACCCATAACCCCCACTACCCATAACCCCGTACCCCATAACCCCCACTACCCATAACCCCGTACCCCATAACCCCCATACCCCATAACCCCATACCCCATAACCCCCACTACCCATAACCCCGTACCCCATAACCCCCACTACCCATAACCCCATACCCCATAACCCCATACCCCATAACCCCCACTACCCATAACCCCGTACCCCATAACCCCCACTACCCATAACCCCCACTACCCATAACCCTGCACCCCATAACCCCCACTACCCATAACCCTGTACCCCATAAACCTGTACCCCATAACCCCCACTACCCATAACCCTGTACCCCATAACCCCCACTACCCATAACCCCGTACCCCATAACCCTGTACCCCATAACCCCCACTACCCATAACCCTGTACCCCATAACCCCTGTGTCTTCACTCCTGTCTGATTGAGATCTGATCCTGAGATAGATGTTAACACTAGCGCTATTTGTACTGATCTGTCATTCTGAGACTATAAACACAAAAGCATCATAAACTAGTGCCCCTGGTGGTGTGGAGCCCGTGGGCGGTGGCTCTTTCTGCCCACCCACACGCCCACCCTGCACTGAGTCCACGAACCATGAGCTGAGATGAGTCAGGAGCAAAACTAACTGCTGTAGTGTTTCTGTTTACAGCAGAACATTTCCCTCAGCACTAATTATCCTCAACTTGGTAGTAATTAGCTTTTCTTTTCTTTTTTTTTAGGCTTACGTATATAGTTAGTCATCATTTTTCCTTCTCCCACAGAACAGAAAGAAAACAAACAAAAAAACAAACAAACAAATGAGAACCTAAAAATATACGTGTGTTAAGCATTTTTTGGTATACTTTTATTAAAATATACGGCTACCTTAACAAAAAAGTAAAAGTAAAATAAAAAAGGGTCACATACAAAAAAAGTTAAATACAGCCACTGTGACTCGCCTGAATAATCCACGTCAGTTTCTTTTCTTTGGTAATAATCAGATTTTACAGTAAACAGTAGTGAATGTGCACGGATTAGACTGAACTTTTTATCAGCTGAAGCCAGGTTACACTGAACAGATGACGGTTTGTGGTCAGTGTTGGGATTTAAACTCACAGCCTTCCTCACAGAACCTAAACCACAGAACTCACGCAGTGTTTTATTAACACTCTGCCCCCTTCTGTAATATCTCACAGACGTGTCACTGATAATGGACTTGTTTTTAAACCCAACACTGAGTGCGAGTTCTCGGTTGCTGTTTGTTTTTAGTCTCCGTTCAGCAGCCGGAGTGTTAAATACAGTATCATACGCGTTATAAAATATATTTAAATAAAGGAAACCCGCTGAAGTGTAAATATTTTACAGTAAAGTCATTTATACCATTACCAAAGTAAATCTCATAACAGGCCACGCCCACCGGCCACAAACTACACGTGACATGTTGCTTGTTATGTGATTTTGTAAAAATGGTGTCTGATTGTTTGTAAACTTTTCTGCACAGTCAGTATACTGTTAAAAGTTCGCTTCACTTTATTTTGCTCGGTGTTTGTGTGTGTGACCTCCACAGAGCCTCAGCTTAAAGGGATCGTCACTAAACTGTGCAGCCGTCAGGGTTTTCACCTGCAGCTCCAAGCAGACGGAACCATCGACGGCACTAAAGAGGAGGACAGCAGTTATGGTCCGTGTGTGAGCTGAGTTAAAGGAACATAAAACGTTTTATGGTTTAAAATTAAAGATGTTATGTTCAGGTCATTTTAAGACTAGATTCTTCCGTGTGTGTGTGAATAAATCGTGGAGTCGGATCTGTTCCTTCAGCTTCGCTGGTTCACGCTGCACTTCTTTATCTCGACTCCACAGCGGTGTTTAATCTCATCCCGGTGGGTCTGCGTGTGGTGGCCATACAGAGCGTTCAGACCAAACTCTATCTGGCCATGAACAACGAGGGCTACCTGTACACCTCCGTAAGTACCACGGCCAATCACATCTACATCTCTTCCCCGAGTCTGTCCACACACACCATCGTGACCTTCACCTCCACTCTTACAAACATTCTGGAATGCTTAAGGGTTCTCTGCTGGTCCAGCTAGAAGAAAGGTTTTCTAAGTGCACACACGTGTTTACCAGAGAGCAGGATTCAAGGTGACTCCTGATACTGATTGGAAGCTTCTGAACTAACTGGATTCCACAACATTAAACGTTACTACAAAAGGATAAAAATGACGTGTCATATATTAATCAATAAAACATTGTAATAGCTGGTTGTGGAATAAGAGGAATAAAACACTCAGGGACGTGCTGTTATAGGAAAATAATCAACCTCAGGGTTGTAACAGTAACTCCACTTCAACACACCACCCTGCTATTCATTATTCTTCTATCACACACACACACACACACACACACACACACACACACACACAGCATTTAATACTTGCATAATTTACTCACAATCTTGCTGTTTGCTCATTTTTATGGTTACATCCAGTTATTTATTTGTATTTGGAAAACGGATGAATTTTGCTGTCATAGTAATTATTGTGTAATTAGTGCACTTGAAAACAGAATTAAAAGCAGCTTGTTATAAATATAAACGGTGTTAATCGTCTCCGTCTCTGAGGCTCAGCTGTTTTACACCGTGTGTTTATTAGCCATGCAGGGATCACAGGGCAGCTCTGACGGATCAGTGTGTGTTGTGACGGCGCCCACTGCTGTGATTAAATGTGTTCTGACATGATGAATAATTTAGCGCAGTTCCAATAAGTGTTCCTGTCATATGGCAGTGACGTTTATTAAAATGTGCTTCTGTTCCAAGTTTCATGTTCCACAGGAAACACCTACACACACTTCAGTGCAGTATAGACTATATTTTTACACGGATATTTACACAGGCCTGGCTTTGAGTATTATTTCTATTTGTGTATATCAGATATTAGAATATTTTGCTGATAATGGGCCAGACAGGGTCTTTATACAGTCTGAGGTACAGGACAAAAGGAAACGGTTTAACGTTTCTGTCCTGAGCTGTAATAATGACATTCTTTCTTCTGTGTTTAAGGTTTTCTCTGTCTGTCTCTCAGGAACACTTCACTCCAGAGTGTAAGTTTAAGGAGTCTGTGTTTGAGAATTATTACGTGACGTACTCGTCCATGCTGTACCGGCAGCAGCAGTCGGGTCGAGCCTGGTACCTCGGCCTCAATAAGGAGGGACGAGTGATGAAGGGGAACCGCGTCAAAAAGACCAAACCGGCCGCTCACTTCATCCCCAAACCCCTCAAAGGTCTGTGACGTGTTTACAGTCAGCAAATACAATCACTACAGTCTGATACACCTCAGTGTACAGTCTGATCTACAGTCCCCTCTGAAAGTATTGGAACGGCAAGGCCAATTCTATTGTTTTCACTATACGTTGAAGACATTTGGGTTTGAGATCAGAATTTCAGCTTCATTTCCTCATATTTACATCTAGACGTGTTAAACAACTTAAAACATGGCACCTTTTGTTGGAACCCACCCATTTTGTCAAGTGATCAAAAACATCAGAACGTGTGAATAGGTGTTTTTTGCTGCCCGGGTATGTCCCATTGAATTGATTGTTTAAACAACTATTTGCTCTGAATGTCTACTCTTGGTTTGAGCTCTGGGTTTCACCTGTGAAGGCTGCATTTGTTGTTAAAAAGGATAAATGACATGAAGATCAGAGAGCTGCCTATGGGAGAAAAGCAAGCCATTTTGAAGCTGAGAAAAGAGAGAAAATCTATCAGAGGCATTGCACAAACATTGGGTATAGCCAATACAACAATCTGGACAGACACCGAATGGGTCGGCCAAGCTGATGAGAGAAACATTATGAGAGCTATGAAGAAAACCCCAAAAACAACAATCAGTGACATCACCAACAACCTCCACAGGGCAGGGGTGAAGGTATCACAATCCACCATTTGAAGAAGACTTCAGAGGCCATACCACAAGATGCAAACCACTCATCAGCAGTAAGAATCAGAAAGTCGGATTGGAATTCGCAAAGAAATACAGAGATGATCCACAAAAGTTCTGAAACCAAAGTGTGGAGAAAGAAAGGATCTGCTCATGATCCAAAACATACAAGCTAGAAACATGAAACATGGTGGAGGCAGTGTCATGGCGTGGGCTTGCATGGCTGCTTCTGGAAATCTCAGTAATCCTGCAGCATTCATCATCCAGCAAGACAATGATCCAAAACACACTGCCAAGTCAACAAAGGACTTCATGAGGGGGAAAAGTGAGTTTGGTGACATCACAGTTTGGTGTCAGTGAGTCGCAGACTTGATGCAGTTATTGTAAGCAAGGGATATGCGACCAAATATTGTGTTATTTACTTTAATACTTATCTGTTCCTATACTTTTGATACAAGTTTTTACATTTTATTTATTTATTTATTTATTTTTACAAAAGTCTGTTTTAAGTTCTTTAACACGTCTAGATGTAAATATGAGGAAATGAAGCTGAAATTCTGATCTGTTGTGTCATTTTCATCTTTTGATCTCAAACCCAAATTTCTTCAGTGTATAGTGAAAACAATAGAATCGGCCTTGCTGTTCCAATACTTTCGCATGGGACTGTATCTGTCTAATCTGTTAAACGTGTTTAATTTATAAACATGATTAGAGTGTGTTAGTTTGCCGTGTGAAATAAACAGCAGTTGTACTGAACACACCACTGATAGCACAACTGTAATGAGCTTTCATACACTATACGGCCAAAAGTATGTGCTCCCCTGACCCTCACACACCCACATGAGCTTCTTCTCCAAACCGTTACCACAAAGTCTGAAGCACACAGTTGTATAGAACGTCTCTGTACGCTGTAGCATCATATACAGTTTCCCTTCACTGGAACTAAGAGGCCCGAACCTGTTCCAGCACGACACAGAGCTCCATGAAGACGTGGTGTGTGAAGGTTGGAAGAAGGTAGAAGAACTGGAGTGTCCTGCACAGAGCCCTGACCTCAACCCCACTGAACACCTTTGGGATGAACTGGAACTGGAGCCTCCTCACATCAACATCAGCGCCTGACCTCAACCTCACTAAATGCTCTTGTAGCCGAATGAACACAAATCCCCACAGCCACGCCCTAAAATCTAGTGGGAAGCCTTCCCAGAAGAGTGGAGCACATTATAACATTATAAAGCAACTCAATATTAATAGCATGGATTGAAATGTGATGTTCAACACTCAGGTGTTCACATACTTTTGGCCATACAGTGTACATATATTAAATATGTGTGTGTGTGTGTGTGTGTGTGTGTGTGTTTAGTTGCCATGTACAGAGAGCCCTCGCTCCACGACATGACTGAATTCTCACGAAGCGGAAGCGGAACTCCGACAAAGAGCCGCAGTGCGTCGGCCATGCTGAACGGAGGGAAGATAGCAAGCCAGTCGACTTAACAAGGGGACGTACCAACAAGGGGACGTACCAACAAGGGGACCTACCAAGGTGGCATGACAGCTCTGCACAAAAAAAACCCACACGTTTACACCTTTTTGGCTAACGATCACTGTGATGACATCACAAGTGCAAAACCGGACGAATCCAAGCCATTGGACTTCATCAGAGTTCTGCATCATCTTCAAACTCTTAGCCTGAACAAACTGCTGCTTCTCTCATTCTTCTTATTCTTCTTCTTCTAAACTGTGTTTCTGGACAAATCCACTTTACGTGCTTATAAACCTGCTAAAGTAGCTGCTGATCTCATACATGGCGCACTGAGACGGAGATGGCGAGCGTGGTGGAGCGTCCAGCCTTCTGTAGCACATCTTCACTGTTAAACACACTGATGGAGTTCCGGCTCCTCGTAGAGAGTCTCGTTCACACGGAATTACGGCTTCACGCAACCGAAGGCGTCGTGTGTCTTCATCGTGGAGGAGAGCGAATGAGAATCAAACAGGAATCTGGTACTGTTTTGTTAACACGGCCTCATCCACTTCCCTTTACATACACGTGTGTGTGTGTGTGTGTGTGTGTGTGTGTGTGTGTGTGTGTGTGTGTGTGTGTGGCCTGCACTATACTGTCCCATACCCTGAATACACTCGAGGTCAACAGTGTAGCTGAAGTTGTGGAGATTTACACACTCACACACACCTGGTTTAATTACTGCCTGCTGTGGAAACGTACTAGCACAGTGAAATGTAAAATGTTTACACTTTAAACACAGCTCCGTCCACCATTTTGGAAAGGAAACTGCCTCATATTGGAGACAGCAATGCCTTCTGGGTAATTTCTGCTCCTGAAGTCCACACTGATGATGACTCGACCCCTCATCCTACCCTCATCTCATCAGTAATAGAGTGAAGCCCTTAAGATGGCGTCTAAGGGAACTAAACTGCAGGGAAGTGAACGAGGGGAAGTGTTTAAGCAGGACGTGTTAATCTCTACTCTGATTCGACGTCTTCCTTTACTTCCTGCTGGCCTTTGTTTCCATTGTGAATGAATGTCAGGCGCTTCTTGGGATTTATGTTAAAGCGAGTTATTAAAAAGTATTCATCGCTTCTACAGGGCTAAATTAATTCTCTTTTACAATTTATATTAGTTGCTATTAATTCATTTGAGTTCAGAGAGAATTTGTGTTGCATGGGACACACTGTGGGGGAAAGCTGCATGTTTTATAGCTGTGTGAGTGTGTGTGTGTGTGTGTGTGTGTTAGTTGCATAGTAAACTGACGGCAGAATAACGGACACGCCTCTGATTTGCTGCGCTGAGTGAGTGGTTTGTGTAAACGTGGCGTTTAAGCGACACGCCGCACGTCAGTGATGTTTACGACGCTTCAGAGCCGTGTGGAGAGACGACGTGAGTTTATCAGCCTTTTAATGAAAGGTGTATTAAACCTTCATCACCTGTTCTCATGACGAGAGTGTCTTATTCAGCTATACTGTGATCTGAGCTGTAGTGTTTAGGGGGATTTTTACCGGCATTGCATGATATTAGATACATGTAATGTGAACTCAATCAATAAATACATGTTGCTTTAACGTGCTGGTGTGTGACGTGTGTGTTTCACCACATGGGTGTGTGTTTAAAACCGGCCATGACATCAAACACAGACATTTAATTTAGTAGATATTCCGATATTTTACTGACCGTGTGTGCAGCTCTCTCCACTTCTCCTCTTTATTCTTCTCTTCATTTTATCTCCGGCTTTTCACGTTGTTTTGTGTAAAATTTCAGTGGAGTTTTATGTTTTTATAAACTTTATATAGTTTAAAGTGTTTCACGTTAAAGTGTGAAACTTTCTCACTGAAACACACTGACGCAGCGCTGCGCTGCACAATTTAAATTCACACCGACAGCTGATGATGTCATAATAGCCGTTACAGCAGCCAACCAATCAGCAGCTTCGATTCTTCACGCTCACAGAGCCCTCCACTAATATCGGCCCCCTTGGTAAATATGAGCAAAGAAGGCTGTCTTTATTGTTTAACCTTTTGATCTTTTGTTAAAAAAAATTCACAAAAATTCTCTGCTCTCATGGATATCAAACAATTGCAAAAAAAAAAAAAAAAAATCTCTTTGTTAAATATAGGTGTGCAACAATTATTGACACCCTTTTAGTCAATACTTTGTGCTACCTCCCTTTGCCAAGATAACAGCTCTGAGTCTTCTCCTATAATGCCTGATGAGGTTGGAGAATACATGGCAAGGGATCTGAGACCATTCCTCCATACAGAATCTCTACAGATCCTTCAAATTTCGAGGTCCACGCTGGTGGACTCTCCTCTTCAGTTCACCCCACAGGTTTTCTATGGGTTTCAGGTCAGGGGACTGGGATGGCCAGGGCAGGACCTTGATTTTGTGGACAGTAAACCATTTTTGTGTTGATTTTGATGTACGTTTTGGATCATTGTCCTGCTGGAAGATCCGACCACGGCCCATCTGAAGCTTTCTGGCAGAGGCAGTCAGGTTTTCATTTAATATCTGTTGATATTTGATAGAGTCCATGATGCCATGTATCCTAACAAAATGTCCAGGTCCTCTGGCAGAAAAACAGCCCCAAAACATTAAAGAGCCACCACCATATTTAACCGTGGGCATGAGGTACTTTTCCATATGGCTACCTCTCTGTGTGCACCAAAACCACCTCTGGTGTTTATTGCCAAAAAGCTCTATTTTGGTTTCATCTGACCATAGAACCCGATCCCATTTGAAGTTCCAGTAGTGTCTGGCAAACTGAAGACGCTTGAGTTTGTTTTTGGATGACAGTAGAGGCTTTTTTCTTGAAACCCTTCCAAACAACTCATGGTGATGTAGGTGACTTCAGATTGTAGTTTTGGAGACTTTCTGACCCCAAGACTCAACTAACTTCTGCAATTCTCCAGCTGTGATCCTTGGATATTTTTTGGCCACTCGAACCATCCTCTTCACAGTGTGCTGAGACGATATAGACACACGTCCAATTCCAGGTTGATTCATAACATTTCCAGTTGACTGGAACTTCTTAATTATTGCCCTGATGGTGGAAATGGGCATTTTCAATGCTTGTGCTATTTTCTTATAGCCACTTCCCATTCTGTGAAGCTCAACAACCTTTTGCTGAACATCACAGCTATATTCCTTGGTCTAACCCATTGTTATGAATGACTAAGGGAATTTGGCCTATGTGTGTTACCTCATATTTCTACCCCTGTGAAACAGGAAGTCACAATTTTCTGTTCCTAGTCACTCAGGTGTACTAAATACATTTAAAATATCAATGGGAATATACTTCAAATATATTTTTCTCATTTGAATTCACAGGGGTGCCAATAATTGTGGCACACATATATTTAACAAAGAGATTTTTTTTTAATAAACCTGTGTTGTGTTTTTGTTTGATATCCATGAGAGCAGAGTATTTTTGTGAATTTTTTTTAACAAAAGATCAAAAGGTTAAACATTAAAGACAATTTCTCACAGCCTAGTGGAGGACACTGTATTTTATAACTATTAAACTTACTTCCTTCCTTCATTTCTTTCATTTTTACTATTTTCTTATTCTTGTTTAAAGTTAAACTCCACCCTGAAACACAGTCATGTTTCTACTGAAATAACTGGGATGTATTTAGTGATTCTGGTGATAATTTGATGGGTGGGGTTGTATTCTCATTATTGCTGTAAGTTAGCGATTGTGTGTGGCTCTGATGTCACGGGGGGACCGTCGTGGAAGGTGAGTGCAGACGCATGCAGATGCAGGTTGAGCTTTTATTAAGAGGCAGGCAGACAAATCCAAAGCCTGAATCAAAATCCTAAACAGATAACAGGCAAAGGTCAGGCGATCAGCGAACAACGATACACGAGAGCAGGAAAGATCAAAAACGTGAACGACAGGAAAAAGTCAAAACCAGAGAAACAAAGTGAAACAAAAAGGCTTGGTAATGCTCAGGCGGCGAAACACTGATCAATTCTGCACGACAAACAAAGACTCACGGGGGGGTTAAACACACAAACTAATTAAGAATAAACACGGAACAGGTGATATTGATCATAAGACATGGGGGGGGGGAACATCCAATAATAATACAGGGGCGGACACAGGACAGAAACCAAAATAAAAACACACATGGCAACATAAACAAAGACATAACCAGGATACGCGCTGCTTTGGCATCGTCGTGTTTAGCATCATATTAATGAGAAACCCAGAGGTAGTGGAGACATTGGAACAAACACTGGATTCAAAGTCCCAGGATGCAATGCAGATATAAGATGGCAGAGACTCGAGTTGGTTAGTCGGCGATGTACAAGATGACTAGCACGATGGCGTCGGCGGTGATATTACTGTGAAATCTTTGGAAGCTGATCCGTTTGAGAAAAGTGCGAATCTCTCTCTGAATCGTGAGCGAATGGGTTCGCCGGCGAGGTTTCGGTATGCGAGAGAGGAGTTCAGGGCACTGCAGTGTAACTTCATCAACCTTCTCATCACGTCTGTGAATAATGAGGTCAGAGAAGAGCAAGTTTCCCTTTTTATTTATTCACAAACACAGTTACAAACAAGGCCTTGTTTACATATAAATACTGCACCTGATTTTACACTTAAAAACATACCGTACGTTTTCATTTCGTCTCCACAGACGGTCCATTAATGTAAAAAAACATTCTTTTTTTCTACTATATTTATTTATTTAGATATAGAATATAGAATTTGTCGCAAAACTTGTTAGGAAAATGAAAAGTAAAAAAAAAAAAAAAAAAAAAAAAAAAAAGGTACAGCATTAATTATTTAGAGTGTTGTTCTGTTGGTTATGAGACGTTAAGTTTAATGTTAAATTACGCTAATACGTATTCGTCCTCCAGCAAGACAACAGCAACATGTCACAGTTAATCAAATCAAATGAGCACAGTGTTAGAACTTTATACTTTATAATAAGCTAGCTAGCTAACTCTATATGCTAATAATTCTAGCTAATGTAATGTAGCTGGCTAAGAGCAGTTAGCTACATTAGCTACTTCCAGGAATAACCACTCCCCCTCTCCCCCGACAGAAGATGGTGTATTTCTGATGATAATTCATTACACGGAGTTCATTCTAGCGTCTTTAAATGACTAACCACCTGATACTGCATTTTATTTAAGTGTCTGCACAGCT
>CM042550.1:21817105-21819605 GCA_023630585.1 Cranoglanis bouderius | reverse complement strand
AACGCTTCTGATGAACAATTTCACCGTAAAGTGATTCATAATAAACGTTAATGAATATAGAGAATGAGTTTATGGGGATATGTAGTCATACGGGGAATACGTGATAAAGCTAATTGTTTTTATTTACACTGTGCACTGATCATGAAGAATTTATTTTTGTAACTATAATGCTAGAGTAGAAACAGCGTACAGCGATGCTGTCAAAAAGTACAGATACTTACTAATAAAGAATAAAAATCCATCTCCATTCTCAGAATAATGAATGAATCACACTGTTCATCATGGATCACTTTTATATACAGTCCAATATAACAGATTCATACGAAGTACAATTCTTCATTATCCCTTTAGGTGATTCAGTCTAAATCACTTTACTGATTTGACTCGTACCGTTATGAATCATTTAACAGATCTGATTCCTTATTACAGACATGGTCGAGGGTTAGTGTGAAATAAGAGTGTGTAGACGTGCAGGAGGAGCTGTACCTCGAAGTCGGCGGGGTGGAACATGTTCCTGATGATCACCACGCGCTCGTGTCTCTTACGCACTTCTCCTTTCTTCTCAGGTCTCCAGTCCAGCTGCCTGCGAACACCAGCACGCAAAATCAGATCGACTGGGAAGAGAGGGTTTCCTCTTTATGCAGGAATGAAGGGAATAAAATGTGGAATAAATAAATAAAATGGTACTTCTGCTGCTGCTGCAGTTTTTTGCGATACTCTTTGTTCTTCTTTTTCTTCCTGCTGGCGTCGTACTGGCCTTTCAGCTCAAAGCGAGCCGCTTCAACGTGCAGCCGGTAACCTCGCATCTCGTACTCATCCAGCAAACGCTCGGCCAGAGCTACTGACTCCCTCTAC
Organism: Cranoglanis bouderius; assembly: GCA_023630585.1. Lineage (NCBI taxonomy): Eukaryota > Metazoa > Chordata > Actinopteri > Siluriformes > Cranoglanididae > Cranoglanis > Cranoglanis bouderius. The sequence continues at coordinate 21,818,750 of CM042550.1, read as the reverse complement.
ACACACACACACACACACACACACACACACACACACACACACACACACACACACACACTAATACAAATTAATACACAGATGGATATGGTGTCAGTGTGTGTGTGTGTGTGTGTGTGTGTGTGTGTGTGTTTCACAGTCACTGACCTTCAGGTAACAGCACAGTCCGTCTCCTTTCTGATTCCCCTCACTGTCTTTATATAATTTAATTTTATACTCCTCTGTCATCGGGTCTCGCATTATTATTCCACATTTAGACATCAACTCTACAAACTCGTCAGGAGTGATATCGAGAGGGAGACCTGCCCCACACACACACACACACACACACACACACACACACACACACACACACACACACAGTATAATAAAGCATGTACGTAGGTGCATACGCAGTAAACTGTATATATTAACACTGTACACACTGAATATTTACACCCACACTTACCTGACACATAAACATTTGTGTTCTTCTCTTGCTCGATATCAAACCAGCCTGTACACACGAGAAAGAAGTTATGGGTTACTCACAGTCTTTAAATACAAATTTAAATAAAAGTCTGATAAACCTATAATAAAGTATTATTATTTAGTCCACTTGAAGCTGGGAGCTGGGTGGGGAGTGGAGGGGAGGGGAGGGGAGGGAAGGGGGTGGAGTCTCAGTTCATATGGAAAGTTGTCAGCCAATCAGAACAGAGGACATTGACATGTACAGGTTCTAAAGGCACTGTGTGTAATTTTGAGTGATGAAAATGTTGGACATAAAATTTTTAAATGCATAATGTTGTTTTTTGTTAAACTGCATTTCAGAAGGAATAATAAACAAACAAACAAACAAATAAATAGATAAATAAACAACGTGCGCTATGAAAACTTCTGATGTCACACTGCTGGTGTATACACACACCCGGTTCTGCTTTCCTCTTCTCTCCTTTCTTCTTTTCCTCTTTAGCGCTCCCCGAGTCCGTCACTTCCTCCTCCTGGTTCTCATCTTTCTCGTCCTCCTCTTTCTCCTCTTTAGGTTTCTCAGGCTGAGGTTCTCCTGCCGCTGCTGCAGCTCCGTCTTCACTGAAGCCGTAATTTGCCTGATACGCGGCGATGAAGTCCTCCGTTATCTGCACAACACAACATCCGCACACAAACACGTTCACGACGCTGCGCTCCGAACCTGTTTTACACACCTCACCCTCACCCTAAAGAACGCATCAAACAAACACGTGTGTTTATAGAGAATCTAAAAAAAAATCTACAAAGAAAAAACACGAACAAAAACATTACAATGAACTAATAAATGACATTTTAAAATGTTCTCCAAAACAATATATAATCTGTATGACTTTAATAGACCTTTGGAAACCAGGCTTTCTTGTCGTGGTCCCAGTCGTAGACGGTGCCGTCCTCAGGGTCGACGTACGTGTACGGGTCATCTCCATCGTCCCGTCTCTGACCGTACAGTTCCTGCAGCCGAAGCTGCTCGTGGAATTCCCGATTCCCGTCCGAGTCTCCGCTCATCTGGAGATTAACAGGAATGAAAGCAGAAGCTGAATGTTTTATTCTCCAAATAAAAGGGGACATAATTATAAGAATTAAGAGAGAGAGAGTGTGTGTGTGTGTGTGTGTGTGTGCTGATGTGAACCACTTCACTCCT
>CM042550.1:21777105-21789605 GCA_023630585.1 Cranoglanis bouderius | reverse complement strand
TGCACGTATTTCTTTCCACTCAGATCATCACGGCAATAAAAACAGCTGAAACGGTCCGACATGGTGACACTGCACACACACACACACACACACACACACACACACACACACACACACACACACACACACACACACACACGTTATAATAGTCCTCACTCTCTCACTCTCTCTCACTCCCACGCTCAGGAAGAAAGAGTGATGTCAGAGTTTCCACTGATAACATATTGTTTGTTCTCGTTTGTTTCCTCTGTTCCAGTGTGTGTGTGTGTGTGTGTGTGTGTGTGTGTGTGTGTGTGTGTCTGCATGTGAATGTGTATATGTGTGTGTGTTGTAGCCAGGGGCAACAGATGTCCACACACTCCTCTGTGGTTTTTATCTGATAAGAGGAAGTGTGCAGTATGAAGGTGAGAAGTCAGTGCATTGAGAACAGCACATAAACAACTCGTATAATTTACTGAATCATTAAAGTGAATCGCGTGAATCGATTCGCTAACACACACACACACACACACACACACACACACACACACACACACACACACACACACACACAAATCAAGTGTTTTTTTTTCTCATTTTACACATTAAAACTCCTTTAATCTTTTCCTGTAAAGGTCAGATGTCCCCTGTGCAGGAGCCGTCTCTGTTCAGCAGTGAATCAAAAACTCACAAAGGTGATCAACTGGAGACTAGAAGCTTCCATTACATCAATTTTGCCTTCAGTGCAAAACTAAAGAAGGAGACTTCACACACACCGACCACCGAACACGGCTCATCTGTTCAACCATTAGATTATTATTTTTTAAATAAATGATTCCTTTAAACAGGTACAGAATCAAATCACCGTAGTGAGTCACGTCCTCCTGGGTGTTTATTCTGATCTGATAGCCGAATGTTCAAAGGACAAAATACGAGCGCATTAACCAAACGAGGCAGGAATCAGTCTGTAATTGAATCAGAATGTTAATCCATCGTGTCTAATTGAATAAACTCAGTGCACGAACTCAGGAAATCAGATCAGCTCGGATCAGGATGCCGAGCAAATGCAGGCATTTAGTACAAACTGAAATCCAAATTGCATCCAAACCCTCAGCTTTAACAAGATGACCTGCAGGATTTTAGAAAGAGTGGAACAGTGTGTGCCGTAACTCCATAGCAACGATGTAAACTGTGTACGATCCCAAACTGCTTATTACTCACCATTACACGCCACATTTTATTCCTGTACCTCAACGCTGCAGCACAAAGAACCTCAGGAATGAACCACTGAACCACTCGTGCTTTATTTTTTATGTCCAGCCTCCAAACCAGCAGCTTTTACAAGCCAAGCGAGACTGAAAAAGTCAAACCTCACACAAAAAATGTGAGCAAACACACACACACACACACACACACACACACACACACACACACATGATTCTTGTTCTAACATCACCCAAACCCTGGACTCCTCCACCCTCCTGCTCGTCACTCCACTGCTCCTAAACATCACTCAGGAACGTTTATAGCTTTGAGTTAAACTGAAGGCTGTGGGTTTTGGGTCTCGCTAAACTCTTTTCAGTCCTCGAAAAGATCTAACGTGAGTGAGCAGCAGGTCTAAAGGCCTGGACTGTTCAGCTGAAGGCTTCTTGTGGATGAAGAAGTCTGTTCCTCGGCAGGTCTCCCCAGATCAAAATGAATGAAATGAAGTAAATTAAATGAAAAAGGTCGTGGTGAACTGAGCCGTCTGCTCAGACTTCTCTAATGTTCACAAACCTTTACAGGTGACGTCATTATTTCTCCTGCATGATTTTACAAGCAGCTGGAAGTCACAGAGTTTATCTTTCTCCTTCAGCGCCTGGAGTTCCTGAGCTGCTGCTGGCTGTTAAAGATTAACACATATCTGCCATTAAGGAGCTAGCCAAGTTTGTGTTTTGAAACCATTATGTGTTTATTATCACGACCTGTTGGTGGAGCTGTTTCTGGCGTCCACAAAAATCCCAAATAATCCACTATAAAACATTTAAAGGGAAATAATCTGATCTGGACGTGAAAAACGAAACCTTATATTGGTGTGTTTTTATCTTTGAAAGGCTTTTACACCAGCTGCTCATGAATAACACACTTTTAGAGAGGGTGTGTGTGTGTGTGTGTGTGTGTGTGAGAGAGAGAGACTCAGCTGAATCATTTAATTCATGAACTTGATTCGAGGTTCAATAATAATAAAACAAGTGTCCTTGTTTCCGAGGACACTTCAGACACACACACACTTCAGACACACACACACTTCAGACACACACACACTGCGCAGATTTGTGTTCAGTTTGAAAAGGTTGTTGTAATGAATGTGGGGAAATACAGAAGGTTGAGGTTGCGTAGCGTCCAGACGGCTCGAACCCTGACCTCCTCCGGGAGAGACGTCTGACTTCTACATGAGCTCATCACTCAACATCTGGAGCTCAGTGTGGGTGAAGATAAGGGCCAACACACACACACACACATGTTCTGCGTTGTTACATGTCTCTCTCTCTCTCTCTCTCTCTCTCTCTCTCTCTCTCTCTCTCTCTCTCTCTCTCTCTCTCTCTCTCTCTCTCTCTCTCTCTCAAGGCCTGTAACTGGGTGTGGTTCTGTTCCGTTCTGCTTCTTGTAGCCTTGACATCATCCAATTAAAATGTTACCTTCAGAAAAACCACAGCACACGCACACACACACACACACACACACACACACACACACACACACACACACACATGTAATGCCATCATCATGCACATATGAAGAGTTCCCACATGTGTAACCTAAGTCTGCAAAAGAGACTCAGTTCTGCCAGACAGCTGGGAAAACACTAAGAGTGTGTGTGAGCAAGTGTGTGTGTGAGTGTGTATGTGAGTGTGTGTGTGCGTACGTGTGTGTACGTGTGTGTGCACCACTGTGTTGGCATGATCTCGTCTCTAAAGAATGAGAGTGAAGCATGAGAACAGGAAACCAGACGAACAGAGAACAGGAGGCGAGAGCGAGCGCTCGAACACGGCAGCAGGACGATATTCACACACAGCGCTTCATCTGCGTCGCTGTGTTAAACCGAAGCTGCTGATTGGTCAGTTGCTGTGAAGGCCATTATGACATCATTAACTGTCAGTGTGAATTTAAGTTGTGCAAAGTAAAGTTGGGTCAGTGAGTTTCAGTGAGGACGTTTCACACTTTAAACTTTATAACGTTTCTAAAAAAAACAAAACAAAACCCCAGAGTGAGAGTGGAGTCTCTGTGTCTCTCTCACACACACACACACACACACACACACACACACACACACTCTCTCTCTCTCTCTCTCTCAGTACAGAGATGAGAAGAAGAAGTGAACCTGAAACTTTCAGTTTAGTTGAATTTAATCCTCTCCGCTTGTTCCACTGCAATTCCTCCTGAACACACAGCACTTATTGATAAACACCGAGGATCATGAGACTGTGTGTGTGTGTGTGTGTGTGTGTGTGTGTGTGTGTGTGTGTGTGTGTGTGTGAGAGAGAGAGTCCCTGACGGCTCTGATTCACCCATTCACCACACCCTCACTACACAGTGCACTACATAGGGTGCAGAAGCGATCGAGTCACACCCTAAACGTTTAGTTCTGTAGAAAGTAATGATGAAAACATCATAAGGCTTCATACTGGACATAAAGTGAACTACAGAGGGTTCATCACCACTCACACACCACCAGGGGTACACTTATATACATCTCATATCATTAACACACACACACACACACACACACACACACACACACACACACACACACACACACAGCGTCTTGAGTGCATTGATGTATTTCAGTAATGGAGTTACTTCAACCCTAAATCAAGTAGTTCATCTTCATCCTCCTCTTCCTCAGGTTTAATCAGAAACAGATTTTGGCATGCACGCACACACATCCACAAACACGTACACACACACACACACGTACATACACACACACACACACACACGTACATACACACACACACACACCTACACACACACGTACACACCCCCACACACACACACGTACATACACACGTACACACTCACACACACACACACGTACATACACACGTACACACTCACACACACACACACGTACACACACACGTACACACCCACACACACACACACACACACTTACACACACACACACACACACATTATAATGCAGATGTCGTAACAGCTCTGTCCACTCGGCTGTGTTCAGACTAAAGCAGAAATGGTGAAACTTACCAGCAGGAAACTCTTATCCTGCGTCTCGTCTCAGAGTCTGTTAATGTCTCTCCCTCGCTCTGCTCATATGAGAGACTGACCGAGTGAGTGACAGAGGGAGTGAGTGAGTGAGGGAGGGCACAGGGAGCAGGGCGGAGGGTGCAGGAAGGAGGGCGTATTACAGCCTCAACAGGAAACAGTGCACAAGCTTTTTTTTACTCCTGATACAGGCACCGTTCCAAATCACTGAGTTCTGCAGTGTGCAGGTGTAGATGGAGTTGTTTCATATCTCATGTAGTGTAGTGTAGGTGGTGCAATGTAGTGAGGGTAGGTGCAGTGTAGGTGTAGGAGGTGCAATGTAGTGAGGGTAGGTGCAGTGTAGGTGTAGGAGGTGCAATGTAGTGAGGGTAGGTGCAGTGTAGGTGTAGGAGGTGCAGTGTAGTGAGGGTAGGTGCAGTGTAGGTGTAGGAGGTGTAATATAGTGTAGTGTAGGTGCAGTGTAGGTCTAGGAGGTGTAATGTAGTGTAGGTGTAGTGTAGGTGTAGGAGGTGTAATGTAGTGTAGAGTAGGTGCAGTGTAGGTGTAGGAGGTGTAATGTAGTGTAGAGTAGGTGCAGTGTAGGTGTAGTAGGTGTACTGTAGTGTAGAGTAGGTGCAGTGTAGGAGGTGTAATGTAGTGTAGAGTAGGTGCAGTGTAGTGTAGGTGGTGCAATGTAGTGAGGGTAGGTGCAGTGTAGGTGTAGGAGGTGCAGTGTAGTGAGGGTAGGTGCAGTGTAGGTGCAGGAGGTGTAATGTAGTGTAGAGTAGGTGCAGTGTAGGTGTAGGAGGTGTAATGTAGTGTAGAGTAGGTGCAGTGTAGGTGTAGGAGGTGTAATGTAGTGTAGGTGGTGCAATGTAGTGTAGAGTAGGTGCAGTGTAGGTGTAGGAGGTGTAATGTAGTGTAGAGTAGGTGCAGTGTAGTGTAGATGGTGCAATATAGTGAGGGTAGGTGCAGTGTAGGTGTAGGAGGTGTAATGTAGTGTAGGTGGTGCAATGTAGTGTAGAGTAGGTGCAGTGGAGGTGTAGGAGGTGGAATGTGGGGTAGAGTAGGTGCAATATAGTGAGGGTAGGTGCAGTGTAGGTGTAGGAGGTGTAATGTAGTGTAGGTGGTGCAGTGTAGGTGTAGGAGCTGTAATGTAGTGAGGGTAGGTGCAGTGTAGGTGTAGGAGGTGTAATGTAGTGTAGGTGTAGTGTAGGTGGTGCAATGTAGTGAGGGTAGGTGCAGTGTAGGTGTAGTAGGTGTAATGTAGTGTAGGTGGTGCAATGTAGTGTAGAGTAGGTGAAAGTGAAAGTGACATGTGAAGGCCAATGTATGGTAACCCATACTTAGAATTTGTCCTCTGCATTTAACCCATCCAAGTTAGTGCACACACATTAGGAGTTGTGAGTAGTGAACACACACACTACAAACCGTGAACACACCCGGAGCAGTGGGCAGCCATTTTTGCTGCGACGCCCGGGGAGCAGTTGAGGGTTAAGGGCCTTGCTCAAGTGCCCAACAGTGGCTGCTTGGCGGTGCTGGGATTTGAACTCACGACCTTCCGATCGGTAGCCGGTAGTAGGTGCAGTGTAGGTGTAGGAGGTGTAATGTAGTGTAGTGTAGGTGTAGGAGGTGTAATGTAGTGTAGGTGTAGGTGTAGGAGGTGTAATGTAGTGTAGTGTAGGTGTAGTGTAGTGTAGGTGGTGCAATGTAGTGAGAGTAGGTGCAGTGTAGGTGTAGGAGGTGTAATGTAGTGTAGAGTAGGTCCACTGTAGGTGTAGGAGGTGTAATGTAGTGTAGAGTAGGTGCAGTGTAGGTGTAGGAGGTGTAATGTTGTGTAGAGTAGGTGTAGTGTAGGTGTAGGTGCAGTGTAGTGTAGGTGGTGCAATGTAGTGAGGGTAGGTGCAGTGGAGGTGTAATGTAGTGTAGAGTAGGTGCAGTGTAGTGTAGGTGGTGCAATGTAGTGAGGGTAGGTGCAGTGGAGGTGTAATGTAGTGTAGAGTAGGTGCAGTGTAGGTGTAGGAAGTGTAATGTAGTGTAGAGTAGGTGCAGTGTAGGTGTAGGAGGTGCAATGTAGTGTAGGTGTAGTGTAGCTGGTGCAATATAGTGAGGGTAGGTGTAGTGTAGAGTAGGTGCAGTGTAGGTGTAGGAGGTGTAATGTAGTGTAGGTGCAGTGTAGTGTAGATGGTGCAATATAGTGAGGGTAGGTGCAGTGTAGGTGTAGGTGGTGCAATGTAGTGAGGGTAGGTGCAGTGTAGGTGTAGGAGGTGTAATGTAGTGTAGAGTAGGTGCAGTGTAGGTGTAGGAGGTGCAATGTAGTGTAGGTGTAGGAGGTGTAATGTAGTGTACCTGGTGCAATATAGTGAGGGTAGGTGCAGTGTAGGTGTAGTGAGGGTAGGTGCAGTGTAGGTGTAGGAGGTGCAGTGTAGGTGTAGAGTAGGTGCAGTGTAGGTGTAGGAGGTGTAATGTAGTGTAGCTGGTGCAATATAGTGAGGGTAGGTGCAGTGTAGGTGTAGGAGGTGTAATGTAGTGTAGGTGGTGCAATGTAGTGTAGAGTAGGTGCAGTGTAGGTGTAGGAGGTGCAATGTAGTGTAGGTGTAGGAGGTGAAGTGTAGGTGTAGGAGGTACAATATAGTGAGGGTAGGTGCAGTGTAGGTGTAGGAGGTGTAATGTAGTGTAGGTGTAGGTGCAGTGTAGGTGTAGGAGGTGCAATATAGTGTAGAGTAGGTGCAGTGTAGGTGTAGGAGGTGCAATGTAGTGTAGAGTAGGTGCAGTGTAGGTGTAGGAGGTGCAATGTAGTGTAGAGTAGGTGCAGTGTAGGTGTAGGAGGTGTAATGTAGTGTGAGCTGAGCTTAATCCTCTTTCTCCTCAATGGGAGCATAGGGCCTCAGCAACACTCCTCCAGCGGACTCTATTGGGGGCGATTCTCTTCAGCTGAGCCCATGTCCACCCTGCTGTCTTCATTTCCCCCTCTGTGCATCTTCTCCAGGTTTGTTTTGGTCTTCCAACCAAATTTCCTTTTCCGGATTTCTTGGTCGATGGGGGTCTGCTTTGTTCTTTCCCACAGTCTGACATTGGATATCTTTTCAGGCCACCTGATGCGTAAGATGTTCCTGAGACATCTGTTGACAAAGGTCTGGAGCTTGTTTACTGCTGTCTTGGTAAGTCTCCATGTTTCCGAGCCATACAGAAGGACTGCTTTGACGTTGGTGTTAAAGATTCGGACTTTGGTCTGCTGTGCAAAAGCTGTAGAGCTCCAGACAGGACGTAAGGTGTTAAAGGCGTGCCTGGCTTTGTTGATGCGGCTCTTGATGTCCTCGTCCCCTCCCCCATCCTTGCTGACGATGCTTCCTAGGTATACAAACTTTTCCACGTCGTTGATGTTGGCACCTTGTAGTTGGATCGGGTCTTCCTTCTTGTTGTTGATCCTCATGGCTTCGGTTTTCTTAACATTTATTTTCAGTCCCGTTTTTGCTGCTTCCTCTGAGAGCTTGTTGAGTTTCTGCTGTGCATCCTGCTGCCTGTGTGACAGAAGGGTGATGTCGTCCGCAAAATCGAGGTCTTCCAGCAGTTTCTTGAATGTCCAGCGAATTCCTGTGTTGGCATTTTCTGTAGACTTCTTCATGATCCAGTCCACTACCAACAGGAAGATGGTAGGTGACAACATGCAGCCGTGTCGCACTCCGGTGCGTACCTCAAAAGGCTCAGTCAATTTTCCCTTATGTACCACTTGACATGAGGAGTTGCTGTATAGTTCTTGGAAGATAGTGATGAATTTGGGTGGTATCCCGTAGTGTGTCATAAGCTTCCAGACGACCTCTCTGTCCACACTGTCAAAGGCCTTCTCGAAGTCCACAAAGACTGCGTAGAGTGGAGACTGCCATTCCAGGGACTGCTCGATGATGATGCGTAGAGTGGCAATGTGGTCAGTGCATGACTTGTCCTGCCTAAAGCCCGCCTGCTCGTCTCTCAGTCTTTTGTCCAGCGCCTCTTTCAGTCTGTGCAACATGATGCGTGTCAGTATCTTGCTGGGGACAGACAAGAGCATGATGCCTCTCCAATTGCTGCAGCTGGATAGGTCGCCTTTCTTGGGGAGTTTTACTAGGTGTCCTTTCCTCCACTCATCTGGAACCTGTTCTTGCTCCCAGACTTTCTGAAGCAGAGGGAAGAGCATGTCAGTTGTTGTTTTAATACTAGCCTTCAAGGCCTCTGGTGGTATACCATCAGGGCCAGCAACTTTGCCGGCCTTTATCTCTTTGACTGCCTTGGTGATCTCAGCTCTGGTGGGTACATCAGTGTTTATATCTAGTAGGCTGTCTGCTGGTGGGATAGATGGCAGTTGTTCTGGTGGAGGTCTGTTTAGGATTTCTTCGAAGTGTTCAGCCCATCTTGCTCTTTCTTGACTTTCGTTTGTGATGGTTTGTCCTTCCCTGTTCTTGACAGAACATGTTGGTTGGTTGTTCTTGCCTGCAAGAGTCCGGGTGATTTCATACAGTCTCTTCATGTTTCTCTGCTCTGCTGCTGCTTCTGCATCCACTGTAAGATCATGGATGAATTTCCTCTTGTCTGCTCTGGCGCTCTTTTTGACTTTCTTGTTGGTATCCTGGTATTGAGTTTGTAGCTTTGTTTTTTCGTGGCGGTCTTGGCAGTGGTTGATCTTTTGTTTCAATTCTTTCCTTTCATTTACAAGGTTCAATGTGTTGACTGTGAGCCACTCCTTGTGTTGTTTTTCTCTCTTCCCCATGACTTCTAGGCAGGTGTCCGTCCAAGCTTTCTTTAGACTCTGCCAGTGGTCCTCCACCGTCTCCTCCATCAGGTTGGCTAACGCCTCAAAGCGGTTTTTCAGGCTGAACTGGTACTCTGTCGCTTTCCGGGCATCTTTCAGGTGTTGGACATTGTACTTGAAGGCCGGCCTCTGTGCCTGGTCCCTGTGTGCCCTCAGTTTCAGCTTCAGCATTGCCAGGACTAGGTGGTGGTCTGACGCAGCATCTGCCCCTCTCTTTACTCTGACATCTAGCAGACTTCTTCTCCATTTCCGGCCAATGGTAAAGCGGTCGATTTGGTTTTCTGTCTTACCGTCAGGAGAGGTCCATGTCTTCTTGTGGATGTCCTTGTGTGGGAAGATAGTGCCTCCAATGACAAGGTCGTTGAAAGCGCAGAAGTCTGTGAAGAGTTCCCCGTTCTCATTGATGTCTCCCACTCCGTGCTTGCCCATGATGAGTTCCTTGTTGGCATTGTCACTTCCTACCTTGGCATTCAGGTCTCCCATGAGGATCTTCAGGTCTCTTCTGTGGGTCTTGTCAATGGCTGCTTGTAAAGCGCTGTAGAATTCTTCTTTCTCTTCCTCCTCTGCGGCGTTGGTTGGCGCGTAGCAGTGGATGATGGTGATGTTTCTTCCTTTGGATTTGAATCTTGCGGTTAGAATCCTTGGTGTAACTGGTTCCCAGTCTAACAGTGCCCTGGTTGCTGCTGGTGACATGAGCAGTCCAATTCCATGCATGTGATCTTCCGGGCCGGAGTAGATGATGGTTTCTCCGCTTGCCAGTCTTTTCTGACCGTTTCCAGTCCATCTCGTCTCGCACAGTCCCAGTACCTTGATGTTATAGTGCTTCATTTCCTTCACAACTTGGGCTATCTTCCCGCTCTCGTACAATGTGCGGACATTCCATGTTCCGATCTTGATTTTGGTCTTGGCTGAGAGAAGATTTGTCGGCGCACTGGTTTCCTGAAGGATTTCACCAGCTCGCGTCATAAGCTCTTCTGAAGAGGAATCGCTCCCAGTCAGGTTGCTTTCTGGTTGTGTTGCTATGGTTTCTGTAACAGTAGCTTTTTTACAGGAATGGGTTGTTGACCCATAGCCCAACCCCCAACCTGGAGGACCAGGGACCACGCTTCGTCTGGCCTCTCTCCTTCAACCTGTCTGGCATGGGAGACCCTACCAGGAGCACAAAGCTCCAGCCAGCATAGCTATCCAGGTCACTGAGGCACGCAAGCCCCCAAACCCCGACAAGGTGGTGATCCTTTTGGGAGGTAATGTAGTGTAGGTGTAGTGAATTTCATCCCCTATATAGTGCACTTGGGATATAACTGCATGTTCTGAAATTGGAATATCCTGTACAGTCAGGTGCATAAATATTTAGACAGAGTTACTGTAATTGTAGCTGTCTATTACAGTATACCGGAGAAAAGAATTAAACAATGAGTTTTAATTTGAGGACATTTACAACCAAATGACAAAGAAGTGGAATATCTGCAATGGCCAAGTCACCTGAGCTGAATCCAACTGAGCTGCTTTTCACTTACTGAGGACCAAACGTCCCGAGAACAAGCAGGAAGTGAAGGCAGCTGCAGTAAAGACCTGGCAGAACATCACCAGGGAAGAAATCCAGCATCTGGTGATGTTTATGAGGTCCAGATTTCAGGCCATGATTTACTGCAAAGGAATTACAACCAAGTATTAAAAATAAAAATGTTAATCTGTCCCTGAAATAGAGGAGGTCACATATAATCAGTGCTGTACTTTTTACACTGTTCACGATTTGGATGTAAATGTGTGAGTGTGCACTTCATTATTTATGCCACTATATTGTGGTAAAAAGCTAAAATAACAATAATTTTGTTTATATCCAAATATTTATGCACCTGATTGTATGTATAGTGCACTACATAGGGTCTTCCAGTCATTATTTTACTCCCTGTGTACTGCACTTATATAACTCTATACATTAGACAAAGTTTGGAGACTCTATTTTTCATGAAGTGCACTTACAGGAGGAGTATGATGTGATTTGGGACACAGCCCCAGTCTACTTGTCTAGATTGTAATTTAATTAAAAAAAAAAAAAAACAAGAAATTTTTACATAAAATTGTGTTTTAATCCAGACACATTTTTACATAAAACTGAAACAGATTCAAATAAATTATGGAAACATTTGAGTGCAAGTTATATGAATACAGGAAGTGACATCACGGTGAATAATAAGAACAACGAGTGAACACATTTCTGTATATTTCTGCATACTTCATATTTCTGTTGGGCATTTTATTTAAAACTGTAGTGAAAGAAATCGTGTTAATTCTCTCACACACACACACACACACACACACACACACACACACACACACACACACACACACACACACACACACACTCCAGTATACAACCTATCTTCACACCCTACTTAGTGCATTTTCACAAAAGCTCAATTCAAGATGCAGCACTTATCACATATATAAGTGTCCCATTTGGATGTGAACATATTTAACATAGTGTGCACTACCTAGGGCACAGGAGCTTTTACATCATAGTGAATAGTGAGCTAGCTGAATCCCAAAATCCCACTTATCAGATATATAGTGCACTACACAGGACACATCTTGTCTAGTGCCCTATATGTCCACTAGGGAGTGATTTGTGATTCAGCTTGCTGTTCCATGTGTATGTGCACTACTTAGGGCTAGTGTATGAGTGCAGGGTGACATGTGACACACTCCGATCGGTGCTAGAGTCTGTATCGGAGTGGCTCTGATTGCGGGAGGACCGGGGAGGAAGAGCAGGAAGAGGAAGAAGAGGGAGAGGAAGAGGAGGGAGCGAAGGGGTCAAGGGCACATCAGGATCATCACGGTGTAAATGTAACTGAGTCGAGTCCTGATTGGATGAGATGGAGGAGTCAGTGAGGTCACTGAGGTCACTGAGGTCACGGAGTTCACTGTACAGGAGGCTGGATCTATTATTCAGGATCAGCTCCGAATCATCATCATCATCATCATCATGCTGAGAGAGAGAGAGAGAGAGAGAGAGAGAGAGAGAGAGAGAGAGAGACACCTGTAGTGATGAGAGAGAGAGAGAGAGAGAGTGTGTGTGTGTGTGTGTGTGTGTGTGTGTGTGTGTGTGTGTACCTGACAGTGCTGAGTGGTGAGGCAGTGTGTCAGTGGAGTGCAGCAGGAGTGTGTGAGCGGGTGATCAGTGTGTGTGAGGAGAGGCTTCAGATAACTGCAGAGTGAAGTGTTAAGGAAATACAAAGGCGCCATCTAGTGGCCACATTATCACACTGCAGCCCGGCGGTGATCACCATCAAACTTACTGTACATTTTTACATAAAAAATACTATAAACAGCAGTAAACTGTAATAAACAAAGTGAATATCTGGTGTGAAAATCCTTTGCTTTAAAAAAAACCCAAAACAATCCACCTGCAGTTTTAATAAATGAGCAGTAAGTTGTACTGAGTGTGTTCTGCTGGGGTTCTGCTGGGGTTCTGCTGGGGTTCTTCTGG
>CM042550.1:21739605-21762105 GCA_023630585.1 Cranoglanis bouderius | reverse complement strand
TCAGGTTTTTGACAGTCATTTGTAAATATATTTTTTGCGCGCTTACGTTTTGTATCTGTCATAATTATATTGTTCTTAAAAACGGTTACAGTAACTGCAGAAATATCACTTACACTACACACACTATTATTAACACATACTAATGTCAATTAAATGATAAAACAAATGCCTAAATCAATTATTCATAAGGTAATTGATCAAATATTTATACTATAATTATAAGTAAGAAATGATTTTATGAACATGATCAGTGCTGTAACAGTAATAAATATTCAATATTCAAATGTTTGTCGTTTTTTGTTAATGGATTTTAAAATATTTAATGTGTATTTTGTAATTTAAAAATATTAAAATAACTAAATAAACTATGAAGGTCATTTTAATAAATATTATTTATTATTCCTTTTTATTTATTAAACTATTAAACATTTGAACATATTACTTAATTAATATTTGTAATATTATAATGTTGCACTGAAGCGAGTAGAATATTTATTACTCAGTGTAACACGTCACACACACAGTATATGCAGTTATTTTTCTTTCTTTTCTTACATTTTTTAAATCTTTTTAAAATCCTTTTGATAAACAGAACTGTTTGTTTATATATTTGATAATCAGGCTGGATTTTTAAAAACATATCCTAACTATAAAATATAAATGAACATGGTGTATAAATCAGTAAAGTTGTTGAGTACATAATTAAAATGTAATAAATGTGTGTGTGTGTGTGTGTGTGTGTGTGTGTGTGTGTGTGTGTGTGTGTGCAAACCGCAGGTGTTTTTCTAGCTGGTTGTACTTCCTGTAGTGTGTGTGCTTATGAATTTCAGCTGAAATGTCGAACATGACGTCACTGTGGCGTTTATTTCTACTTTTAGATTCAGAATTGTTTTTAGCTCTGTGAGTTTTGGAGACAGAAATGTTTACTGTATTAAAGTCAGTTTTATTAATCCATGAACCCCACACCTCATTTCTTTGTGTGTGTGTGTGTGTGTGTGTGTGTGTGTGTGTGTGTGTGTGTGTGCAGAGATCGAGTGCGTGGTGGTGAATCTGGAGTATATGAACTGCACATGGGATGGAGATGGAGCCCTGGCGGAGAACTACACCTTTCTGAGCAGGTGTTTATTGCAGTGTTTAACATGTGTGAAGGAAGGGGGGTGTGTGTGTGTGTGTACACTGCGAGTGCTGAGGTGGAGTGTGTTGCTGATCTACAGCCGTACACACTCCTCCTGTAGTGTACACGCTGGTATAAGAGGGTCACACACTTCAGCGTGTGCAGGGGAAGTCGATATAGAACTCTGGTGTGTGTCTGTGTGTGTGTGTGTGTGTGTGTGTGTGTGTGTGTGTGTGTGTGTGTGTGTGTTTCCTCCTCTCAGGTTTCCTGCTGTAGAGCCTCAGTGTGTTTTCTATAAATGCTGCCTGTAACCGATTAGTCAACACACCACACACAGACACACACACGAGTTTAAGAGTTAAATATGTGAGGATGTAGAGACGGAGTGAAACTTGCAGTGTAGTGAACGGAGCTTCCAGAGAAACAGGACGTTTGTTTCACACATGATACGATGAGCTGATGCAGGATTTTTGAGATGAAGAGACCTGTTTCTCTGGAAATGTGTAAATACACAGCCATTTTCACCATTCTGTCTTTTTTTCATTATTTATGAAGAATAAAACAGGAAATGATATATTTCTTTAATGTCAATAGATTTGGAAGTAAACAGCATATATTTGGAAATATTCAGCCTGAAATATCATCAATTTGCCTGGAAATGACAAGTTTTAAAGCAAAATAGTGTTATACAAAAATAATCCATGCTGGTTTTATTTTCCTCTAACAGCATGTCCACAAGTGTTTTATTCCTCTTATACCACAGGAATTTACCCAAAGTCACAATTTACTTACTAAAGAACATGCTATACTTAATCCTAACCCTGTTGTCACTTACATTATACAGTGGGTATAGAAAAGAATCCCCCCCCCCTTTAAAATAATCACATTTTGTTGCTTTTCAGCCTGAAATGAAGACAGACACAGTTTTTGTTTTATCCAGCTGTATTTACTCAGTGCAACTTATAACATCCAAGTGAAAGATATAACACCAACATGTCAGAAAAAAATAATAAATAAATAAAAAACAGAATCACTGAGTTGGAAAAAGGATCACCCCCCCCTCCTAAAAATGACTTGTAAACTCAATAAGGTGTTAGGGTTAGGGTTAGGGTTAGGGTTAGGGTTAGGGTTAGAAGCTAATCACCTTCTCAATGGCACACAAAGCCATCTGACTTTCAACTGTGATCAGCTGTGGTCATTTTGATTAGCTCAGCATGAAAAGAGCTTTCCTGGAGCATTTTGTAGTGCAACTGAAGCAAACAATCAACTATGGGTGGCAAGGCACTGTCAAAAGATCTCCGGGATAAAGTTGTGGACAGGCACAAGTCAGGAGATGGATACAAAAAAATTCAAAGGCTTTATCAATGTCTAGAAGCACAGTGAAGTCTATTATTAAGAAGTGGAAGGTATTTGGTACAACACAGACCCTCCCTGGATCAGGATGTCGCTCCAAACTGGATGAAAGAGCCAGGAGGAAACTGGTCAGAGAGGCTACCAAGATGCCTACAACAACTCTGAAGCAGTTGCAGGAATTTATGATAAAGAGTGGTCATTGTGTGCATGTGACAACAATATCACAAATTCTCCACAAATGTGGCTTGTATGGGAGGGTTGCAAGAAAAAAGCCACCCATGACTGAGCTTTGCCAAAACGCACCTTGAAGATTCTGAGGCCACATGGAAAAAGGTGTTATGGTCAGATGAGACTAAAATTCAATTATTTGGCCTCAACACCAAACGATATGTCTGGTGGAAATCCAATACAGCTCACCATCCAAATAACACCATTCCTACAGTAAAGCATGGAGGTGGTAATATCCTGTTATGGGGGTGTTTCTCTGCAGTAGGGACTGGAGCACTTGTCAGGATAGAAGGAAAATGGATGGGGAAAAATACCGTCAAATTCTTGAGGAAAATCTGCTGCCCTCTGCCAGAAAGTTGTCAATGGGAAGAAGGTTTACCTTCCAACATGACAATGACCCAAAGCACACAGCAAAACTGACCACACAGTGGTTGAAGGAGAAAAAGGTGAATGTCCTTGCATGGCCTAGTCAGAGCCCAGGCTTAAACCCCATTGAAAATCTGTGGAATGACTTGAAGACTGCAGTCCACAAACGGTCACCATCAAATTTAACTGAACTTGAGCAGTTCTCCAAAGAAGAGTGGGCAAATATTGCAAAGTCTAGATGTGCAAAGTTAGTAGAGACATATCCCAACAGACTAAAGGCTGTAATTAAAGCAAAATTGTGGTTCAACAAAATACTGACACAAGGGGGTATTTTTTAATTTTTAAAATTTTTTCTGACATGTTGGTGTTATATCTTTCACTTGGATGTTATAAGTTGCACTGAGTAAATACAGCTGGATAAAACAAAAACTGTGTCTGTCTTCATTTCAGGCTGAAAGGCAACAAAATGTGATTATTTTAAAGGGGGGTGATTCTTTTCTATACCCACTGTAGCAGCTATAAACAGTCGTTCCCTCAACAGCCTCTTTATTCTCTCTCTTCAAGTTAATAAGGCCACAAAAAACGCATTACAGAGAAACTGCAAAGAAGCGTAAACTCCTCTGACCTTAAAGTTACAGTTTTACTTCTGACTGTTACGAAGCGCTGACACTGGAGACTCCTTCCACGAATGTTACATTTGCAGAAAACTTCAACATATCAACGATTATTTAATCTGTTAAAGCGGCACGTCTGATGTACACATCCCTGTGAATTAATGCATACCTTCTGACCAATCAGATTCGAGACTTCACCTGTGCACTGTGATATAAAACAATATAAAGATTTAAAGATGTTAAGGTTGCTCATGGTGTAGAATACTTACAATGATGCTTTCTGTGTTGAACATACCTGCATATACAATGTGTGTGTGTGTGTGTGTGTGTGTGTGTGTGTGTGTGTGTGTGTGTGTGTGTGTGTGTGTCCTCCTGTCAGTTATAAGAAGCCGGATGATCCTGCAGAGTGTTCCTCCTATCAGTATGTCAGGGCGGTTCGTGTCGGCTGTGTGGTTCCGTACAGTGAGAAGAATCTACAGAGATTCGATGACTTTTATGCCTGGTTATACACAGACAACATCATCATCGCAAAACAAGTATACAGTGGACTGTTAAACAGAGGTAACACACACACACACACACACACACACACTTTATTTATTTTTTCCACCCATAAACCACACCCATTTCACACACTGAGCTGATGGAGCTACAAGATGATGGAGGAATAACAGAGTCCTCGTCTCTGTAAAGGAAATGCAGCCAAACATTTAATTAATCTTCTTTTCTTTCTCTCTATGTGTCTGTCTCTCTGTCTGTCTCTCTCCCTTTATCTGTCTGTCTCTTTCTCAGTGAAGTTGAATGCTCCGTGTAACGTGTCGTTGTTGTTGAGGGATCCGGTGCTGTGGATTTACTGGAACATTACCAGTAACGTTAAACTACAGTGTCAGGAGCGTGAAGTTCGCTACAGGATCAACGGCAACAAGTGGAGTGTACGCACATCTGTCTCACCATATCATCACCTCAGTGTGCTATAACAACAACAACAACAACAACAATAATAATAATAATAATAATAATAATAATAATAATAATAATATGCTGAGTATCACACTGTTCTGTATCCATTACATTAGTTGGAACGTGGTGTAAAAATCACAGTTTCCTGTTTGTTGTTGTTGCTCAGATTTACAGCAAGAGCGTGGAGAATGCGTTTAGCGTGCCGTTCCCTAACGCTCAGAGTCTGTACGAGTTCCAGGTGAGAGTGCGCATGTCCTCGACCTGTGGAGAGTCTGAACTGTGGAGCGAATGGAGCGAGCCGGTGTTCTGGGGCACCATGAAGAAGATTAATGATACAGGTAACAACATCACAATAGAACACAGTGTACAGTATTGTGCAAACGTCTTAGTAAAGAAATGCTGTAAAGCAAAGATGCCTTCAAAAATAATTAAATTAAACATTTATACATAATCCCATTTCCATAAAACTTGGAATTTTTTCTAAAATACAATAAAAACAAAGATGTGATTTGTCGAGTCTCTTGAAACTTTAATTAGCTGACAAAAGTACAAAGAAAAGATATTCAATGTTTTCACTGACCAACTTAATTGTATTTTGTAAATATAAACACATTTAGAATTTGATGCCTTCAACACACTCAAAAAAGTTGGGACAGAGGCATGTTTACGGCTGTGTTACATCACCCTTCCTTTTAATGACACTTTTTAATGGTTTGGGAACTGAGGAAACTAAATGTTGCAGTTTTGCAGGTGGTATTTTTGCCCATTCTTGCTTGATACAAGACTTCAGCTGCTCAACAGTCCTCGGTCTCCATTGTCTGATTCTCCTCTTCATGATGCACCATAGGAGACAGATGTGGACTGCTGCCAGGCCAGTCAAGCACACGCACTCTGTGTCTACGAAGCCACACTGTTGTAGCACGTGCAGAATGAGGCGTGGCATTGGCCTGCTGAAATAACCAGGGACTTCCTGGGAAAAGACATTGCCTCGATGGCAGCATACGTCTCTCTAAAATCCCAAAATACGCCTCCGTGTCAATGGTACCTTCACACATATGTGAGTCCCCCATGCTGTGGGCACTGATGCCCCCCCATACCATCACAGATTCTGGCTTTTACACCTTTCACTTATAACAGTCTGGTTGGTCTTTTTCATCTTCAGCATGGAGAACTCGACGTCCGTTTTTCCCGAAAACAAGCTGAAACGTGGCCTCATCTGACCACAGCACACGTTTCCACTGCCTTTCAGTCCATCTGAGATGAGCTCAGGCCCAGAGAACTTGGCGGTGTTTCTGCATAGAGTCGATGTGTGGCTTCCTCCTTGTGTAATAGCGCTTCGGGTCGCATTTCTGGATGCAGTGGTGGACTGTGTTAAATGACGGTTTTCCAAAGTACTCCCGAGCCCATGTGGTTATATTTATCACAGTAGCATGACGATTTCTCAGGCAACGCCGCCTGAGGGCTCGAAGGTCACGCACATTCAACAGTGGTTTCCGGCCTCGCCCTTTACGCAATGAGATTTCTCCGGATTCCCTGAATCTTTTCACAATATTCTGCACTGTAGATGGTGAAAGACCTCAATTCTGTGCAATCTTGTGTTGAGCAATGTTCTTTTTGAACTGACTGACAATTCTCTCACGATGTTTGACAAAGTGGTGAGCCACGCCCCATCCTTGCTTGCAAAGACTGAGCTTTTGATGGATGCTCCTTTTATACCCCAATCCTGACCCCCTCCCCTGTTACCAATTAACCTGATCCTCCAAAATGGTGTTACTTGAATATTCTGTAAATTTTTCAGTCTTATTTTGCCTCTGTCCCAACTTTTTTTGAGTGTGTTGAAGGCATCAAATTCTAAATTTGTTTATATTTACAAAATACAATTAACATGTCCTGCGCTCCAGAATGACTTTGGGTGAAATAAACAGATTTTCTTTTCATAAGGTCTTATGAAAGTTTTATGAAAGTAAACTCTATAGCCGATCACATTTCCTAGGCAGTAAAATATCAGCATCGGTAAATGCAACAGAGAAACCAACAGTACATCGCTCAACACATTTACCTGTCCTGACTGTACCTGCTCGTCACCTCCACCTGCTCACACCTGTCCCCATGTTGTTGAACAGAGCTGAATGTGTCTGCACCGATGTGATTGTGTGTTTGTGTTGAGTAGAGACGAAACAGCAGACGTCTGCGGGGCTGATGGTGCTCTGCACGGTCGGAGCTGCCGTCGTCCTCATCATGCTCACCTGTCTGCTCATCCACAGCGAGAGGTTCACTAACTTTATTCATCTCTTTACTACTAGTAATCCATCACAGTCACGCTCCACCACTACAGTTTTATAAACACACACAAAAAGTTCTTTCTGGGGGGGGAAAAAATGCAAGTAAGTGAAGAAAAAACTCCTGATTGGTTTGTTCCTGCTCGAGATCGTTGTGTGTCCGGTCACTGCAGTGCTCATGATCTTTATCAACTCTTTAATGGTTCCAGCGTTCTCTAGATTTCAGGTTCCCTGTTTCTTTATCTCTGTCTTCCTGAGAATTTGGGTATTTTCTATGAGATGATGTTTTAGTCAGAACTAAATGAGTAAAACTGCCTATGATGAAATGCAGCAATAAATCTGTAAATGGGTCAATATACTGTGAAATAATTAAATAAATAAATAATACTGGATTAATTATTATAAAATACACTCATCTCCACATTCACTCACTGTCATAACATTTCAGTTCGTTTTTATTTCATTTCATAATAACTGTTGCAATCTGTCACTCAACGCTCAGGGGGGCGGGACCTGCTCAGTGATTGGTTAATCCTCTGCCATCGATTATTTGTGCCTGGAGCGGTCAGTAGGTTTGTAGCGCGAGACTTCCTGCTAGCGGAAGTGTGTGTGGTGCAGTTCTGCTAGCTCTCGGTCAGGAGAAGAAACACTGACCTCCCGAGTCAGCTCTGAAATGTGTTAAGACTAAAAGTTGATAGTCTGAACACACACACACACACACACACACACAGTCTAAAGTACAAGCTACACTAAAGGACAGGTGACAAAACCGTATGTTTGGTGTCTGTTTTGTTTGTTTATTTGTGTGAAAGAATGATAGCTTGGCGTTTGGTATTCAGAGGAAACGCAGCATGAAGCCATGAGAGCATCACAGTCTAGAAATCACTAAACAACAATTCTAAATCACTAATGTATAGTTCTCAATCCGCGTCAACATTAATATTAGATTAGATATTAGCAGATTTAAAATTTCCTCCCATCGAACATTAAACAGCTGTTAAATGTTTCTGTAAGATATAAAACACGGACGACGAGCAGCAGGTTCCTGTGGAAGTCTCAGGACTGTGTGAGATGAAGGAATGTCCTCCACTCGGTTCTCAGCCTCTCTGAGAGCTTCATAAATGTCCTTCCAGCCATGTAGTGAGGCAGGAGTCTACTCTTTCCCCAAACTCCCACTCGGAATGAACGCAGCCGAGACTGTATTCGGGGAGCTGTTGTTTTGGGCTGAATGTGTGCGCGCGCAACCACTCATACTCTCTGACTCCGCCCACAGGTCTTGATTGACAGATTACAACAAAATAAACGTGTCATTATGGCATAATAGTGGCCATCATTTTATCATGAAATAAAAGAGTGAAATTGTGAAAAGTATGGCGAGAATAATATTTTATAATTATTTATTTATTGAATTATTTCACAATATATTGACTCATTTTTATATGTACTGCTGCATTTACTCATTTTACTATTTATATCATGGGCATATTTAATTAATTAATCAACTTCAACTAAAACAGCATCCCATCATTTTTTGGTGTATAACACTAATTATTTTTATTGTTATGAATATGCTTTATTCAAAATAGTATAACTTGTAGATGAAAATTGTTATACACTGTTAAACAAATAGTATCGTTAAAATAATAGTATTTCATTTATATATATTAAAAAAAAACAAACATTTAAGAACAGTTCTGGGGGACCAGGAACGAGGAGCTGGAAAACAGATTGAGTGTAAAGATTGAGATTGAGTGAAAACGAGTGTAGCTGTGTTTAGAAACGCAGTGTAAGATTTCCCAAAAACAAACCAGAAACTCAGAGCAGAACCTCATGACCTGTACTCCTGAGAAACACACAAAACAAACTCGTGAGAGTCTGGAGTGTTCCTGGAGCTTCAGAACAGCAGGAGACTCTTCAGTGTTTAGGGCTGTTCATCAGGGGGGTGTGGCTAAAGCAGAGGAACATAAGGAACCTAGAGAGAAATTCTTCTCATATAGAAAACTAACAAAGTATATAAGAACATCACTGTGGGTTTTTTTTTTTTTCAGACTCAGAGTGATCCTGGTTCCTGTTGTGCCAAGTCCCAAAAATCTCAGAGATCTTATTGACAGCTACGACGGAAATGTAGAGGTAAGCCACTTCCTGTTTGTAACATGCAGCCGTCTGTAAGAGTGTGTGAGAGAGATGGACTGCTGCTCGCTACTCGTACAGATTAAGATCAGTAAAAACTCCGTGGAAGTGTGTAGTTAATCATCTCAGTGTATTTATAGAATGAGATAATTAAACAAGAAGGAAGCTGAACTTTATATCTGATTTCCTTCAGAAGTGGCTGCACATCTCCAAAGAGCTGCAGGACGGATTTAAGCCCAACTTCAGCGAGCGACCCTGCATAGTGCGAGAGCTCAGGACGGAGACTCACAGCGAGTCTGAGAGTGACGACTGTCTCTCGGTGAACACGGCCGTCTCCTCTGACTATCAGTCCATGCAGAGCTACTCGTCCACCTCCACGCTGCCCTCTCCCACCGAGTCCCCCAGCACCGAAACCACGCCTCTCAACGCGCTGTAAAACCATAACGCCGAGGAGACAAACCGCACCTGGAGTTTAAAATGTAGCTTACAGGAGTCAAAATCTGGATTAAAACGTCAATAAAATGAAATCTACTATTAATTGTACTATTAGAAACTGGACGATCAAACACACAATCTAGAATGAAAATGTTTTAGTAGAAAATGTTTCACTGCTTCAGTGTAAATGTTTAGGGCTGATATATATATAAATATATATATTTATATACACACACAGTACTGTGCAAATGTTTTAGGCACCCTATTTTTTTTTAGTACAAACTTTGTTATAGATGTTTTATTTTATGACGTCTACATGATCAAGTCGGTACAAAAACATTTTAGATTCCCAAACATTAGTTTTCTTAGCAAAAAATTAAATGTTACAGAGAAATGTTTGTATGTCATTAAAGAAAGCAGCGTATTAGACACTTTTCAGACAGTAAACACAATGAAGGCTGCTGGGTTTCACTGCAGAAATAAGAAGCGAGTGCGAAAGTCAAAGTGTCCAGAAGAACTGTGTCTGGTTCTGCAAGATGCTCAATAAAACTTACCAGCTCATTTCTTTATAAAACTGCACACATTGTACCGGAGACTACTATTTTTATTTTTATTTTTTTGTCACAACAAATATTGGCTTTGTTTCATTTACTACTGTTTACTGCTCTTTAGCGTATTTTTTTAAATGTAGAAACGTTTAATTTCATTATTTTGAAGGCATCTTTGCTCTACAGCATTTCTTTGCATGTGTCTAAAACCTATGCACAGTACTGTGTGTGTATATATGTATGTATGTATGGATATATTGTATATATGTGAATATCTGAACATGTATAATCACATTTTATTTTATTTTCAGGCCATTCTGCTGTGTAACGTGTTCTGAATAATGCTGCTGTTTGTGAGGGGCTGCTGCTAACAGAAATGCAATGAGAGTGTACCCACCGTGTGTGTGTGTGTGTGTGTGTGTGTGTGTGTGTGTGTGTGTGTGTGTGTGTGTGTGTGTGTGTTATATGACTATATGCTTCAAACGTGTATACCTTTACTAAAATGCAGACTAAACAGTGTTATCTGATGTATGAAAGTGAAAAACAACAATTATTCTTTTTTGCTAAAATGATTATGATGTAAAATCAGTTATTTTTATACATTTTTTTTCCTGATAATATTTTTGCATGATATATGATTTACACAATCCTAATTAAAAAAAATAAACAAAAAAAACCATTTTGGTGGTTGTGAGTCGTTCAGCCGAACAAACAATGAAACTCTGTTACTGTTAATGAATATCTGTGTGGAATGCTACATTATTATAATAAAATAATAACAATAATAATAATAATAATAATAATAATAATAATAATAATAATAATAATTATCATCATCATTACATCACGTGTATTAATCTAGTCAGAGTAAAACACAGTGATGTGTCTGTGATAATAATAATAATAATAATAATAATAATAATAATAATGATAATAATAATAATAATAATAATATGTGTTGTGTGTATCGTATAATCCGTTATCAGCACATGAGTAGACAAAAATACAGAAAAACAAAGAAATATCTGTAGAACACAATTTATTAAATAAAATAACTGTTGAGAGAAGAGGAAGTGCAGCGATCCCCCCCTCATACACACTCATTACAGTTCAGTTCAGAAAATATGAAGAAATAAAACAGTCTGTTATTAGTGTCTCTATAATGTTATATTAATATACTACTAATAGTGTGTGTGTGTGTGTGTGTGTGTGTGTGTGTGTGTGTGTGTGTGTGTGTGTGTTTTACTTTCTATCCCAGCTGATCCTCATACTGTTTTCTAAAACAGTCACCAGCAGGGAAGAAATCCCAACAGCGCTCCTGATACATCTTCCACACGTACGACTCCTGACACATGCACACACACACACACACACACACACACACACACACACACACACACACACAGGGAGAGAGAGAGACAGAGACAATCTGTAAATAATATCTTCCACTGAGAGCTTCATATCATTCTCTAATCAGGATGAAGGTGTGTGTGTGTGTGTGTGTGTGTGTGTAAGAGAGACATTGAGAGGTGTGTTACCTGCCCGGTGTGCTCCGTCTCCTCCTTGTTTATGAGGTACATCAGGAAGAATCTGAGACACAGAGCATCAGCTGATCGTTACTATCCACACACACACACACACACACACACACACACACACACACACACACACACACACACACACACACACACATACATCCTTTCATGTGAGGTCTGCGTCATCATTAGCTCTTTTTAAATCTTCCCTTAAATCATATTTTTATTCTTTAAAAAATGAAAATGTTTAGATGTTGATGTTATTGTTTTTATTGTTTACCTTCTTCTATTGTACAGCACTTTGGATCAACGTATGTTGTGTTTAAATGTGCGTTATGAATAAATGTTGATTGTTTGATATACTGTACAGTACTTCACATCAGACACAATCCAGATCTCGGTAGTGGATTATTAACTGCGTTATTAGATCGCGCAGGGGCTTGTGGGAAATGTAGTTCCAGCCTTTAAAGAATGACTGCAGAAGCTGCGTGTGTCAGAGACGGTTAAAAGCAGATGGTTCAGTCCTACAGAGTAATTAATGAGGTAACGAGTTATTACAGAGGAATATTGTTAAACCCGGGCGGGTTGTGTGCAGAGCTGAGATGGAGATGATAATATTAGGAATTTGAGGTCCTCTGATCAGGGATTGGAGATTGGAGCGCTTTTGATGTTGTAGCTCCTAAACTTTGGATCTCTCTCCCCTTGGATTTAAGATCTGTGTACACCATGCACACCTTTATAAAGCAGTCGTTTGTCCAACTTTTTACTTGTTGTACTGCGTATGAGCGTAAATTACTAAGAAGTGGAAATAATCAAAGCCGAGGAGGCAGGATTTGCTGGGAAATGGGTTTTAATAAACAGCACCACGCTAGTTCCTTGTAGCTCTTCTGGGTTTACTGATGGGTTTTAGATTTAGAGTCCCACACATGAGGATTATTCAGTCAGTAAAAAAGGTTTCACTTTTCTACTCACCCTCTCAGAGCCTCCAGAGCTCTTTCTTACAAAATTACCCTTTATGGCCCATTTAATCCCTTATTTTCTGGAATATTTTATAGAGTGATATTTATCTACCAAGCTAGCTAGCTATAAAAAACAATTTCTCAGTGTTAACACCAGCCAGCTGGCTATATTTAATACTTTCCAGCTTACATTTAGCAACTACAGCATTCCTCATGATTAAAATATTCCCGAATGTGTTCCAACCTAGTCCATAAGTATGAGAACGGTGTGACATTTGTGTAAGCCCCGTTCTGCCAGACGGTATGTTTACTCTGAGACAGGTAAAGCAGGTGTAATCACTCACAGGTAGTTGGCCAGGTTGTGTTCCTCTAAGGTGTGTGTCTCAAAGCCGTGCGGAGTGGTGTCAAAGTAATCGCTCCCGATCCCACAGATAAAACATTTGGTCTGGAGAAGAGATTCATGAATCACACACTGACACCGAACACACAGACTCGCACACTGCGTCATGTACAGTACGTCAGGTGACATCACACTCGTGTACCTCCATATCTTCTTTGACCTGCTCCTGCTGGTCTCTCAGCTCACCGAAGGCGTCAATGATCAAACCTGCACCGGAGAAAAGATCGGTCCAATTAAGATCAGATCAGATCAGATCAGACGTGTGTAAAGCTGGAGCGAGAAAACCACGATCCGTCAGCCGTTACCAGACTCCAGGTGAGAAATAAACGATCAGTACGTGTCATTTCTCTGTGTTTTTGCTGCTACGCTCCCTCACGTTTCACTATTCCTGCATTTAGATGGCGCAAAAATGCAACACCAATTTAATTCACCTTAGAATGTTTGAATTGAATTGAACGTGTATTAGTGTGATAGACAGCACACGAATGTTTTGCATGTTTTGAGAAGTTCATCATGGAGAACGGCAAGCTGCTTTTCTGAAGAGAGAGACGGAGAGAAAGATGTAGTTTGCTTCCTATAACAGTCCACATTTCACTCTGTATCTCACCAGCAAATACTGAATGAGTTTTACCCTGAATGATGGCCAGCAGAATGACGATGACGAAGAAGAAGAAGGTGATGTCGAAAACAACGCGGTAAAGTTCGTACTCATCACCTGCCGGATCCTCAATCTCATCACCGATACCTCCACCTGCTCTCACTCCAACATACATGTGGAACAGATAACACTGAGAGAGAGAGAGAGAGAGAGAGAGAGAGAGAGAGAGAGAGAGAGGTGAAGTATGAGATGATGTGAGGAACCAGGAGAATGGGATAATGCAGTAGGATGAGAAGTTGAGAAGATGAGCAGACTGACTGTCATCATGTCATCACACTTCATGTCAGGCTCGTCCTCGTCCTCACTCTTGTTGTAGAATTTGCGGAAGAAATTAAACGCGACCACGGTGTAGAGATACACAACCACCGCTAACAAACCCACCGTCATCATCAGCTGGAACACACACACACACACACACACACACACACACACACACACACACACACAAATCAGCAATAATCTGCACCACAAACAGCTGTGCAGTACATTTTCTCCACTGTTCTGATGTTTTTATGTTTGTAAATGTCCAGAAGCTGTTTCCATGGTTACAGAAGTGAGCGAAAACACACGTTTGATGAAGTTTAATCCTGAACGAAACACGGATGGAGTCTGAGTATCCTTGAAATATTATTAATGTTGAAATTGATTAGCGTCTTCTTGCAGAATAATACAAATCAAAGACTTTACTACTACTACTACTATTAATAATAATAATAATAATAATAATAATAATAATAATAATATTGCTGTTACCTGTTTGCCGTTGTGCGTGACGGAGGACAGGATGGTGCGCAGTGTCTTCACGCCCATGGCGATGTCCAGCAGGTGACACGCGAAGAAGAAGTTGTTGTAGTGTCCGAGCAGTGACATCACCGTGTACCACACCAGGTAGAGGAACGTCTGCAGAAACAAAAACACACAACTTTAAACCTCGAATCTGTGAAAACACACTCTATAATCTGCAGTGTGACGCTGACTCTTACGTTGTCTGTAAATACGACTCCAAACTTCCATATCTGATACTTGATATCGATTGAAGCGATCCTGAAGGAACAAAACAATAGAAACATCAACGTTATACTGTATATTTATTAACTAATTGTTTATTTTCCCCCAGCAGTCCAGTCGTACCCAGGTCCCCCCGGGTCACACACTGACACCGCTCTGACAGGTATGAGGACAGCACTAACATGTTCAGTTTCAGATTCTTAATTACCAGGCTAACATGGAGTTATCCGGTTCTTGCGTTTTTTTATCGGTTTGTTGTTTGCTGACGTCCAGCGAGGCGAGGTCCATCCCCAACAGCTCTGCGATTCGCTCTCGTCCGTAAATATCGCCGTATTTATCTAGCACCTGAACGAAAGGAAGACATAATGGCAATAGATTTGTGTAAATGTTGTTATTTGTCATTGCAGGTTTGTTGCTGATGTTCTTTAAAAATTCAAGTTATGTGTCTGGAAATAAGGGCTTTATTATCATTAATAAGCACTATAGTGTACGGTTAATAACCTTGTGTATCATTCTGATCCTATCCACAGTTCATTTTGTGTGTGTGTGTGTGTGTGTGTGTGTGTGTGTGTGTGTGTGTGTGTGTGTGTGTATACACATTACCGATCCTTCATGTTTCACACTCACCTTACGTTTGACAAACTTGTCCCAGTAGTTATTAGGATACGAGCTGAAATTTAGAAAAACGCAAAACACAGTTTCTAATTATTTTTGCTTCGTGTTAGCATGACACATTAGCGTTAAATCTTTAAAAAAACAATGCATTTTGTTTCTAAATCTTAGATTGAGTAGTCCAGTTCATCAGCTCCATCTTCTTACAAGTGTATAATTACTGCACAAAGTATTGGCACCCCTCAGGATTACCTACACCAGTGTGGGTGGGGTTTTAAACACTGGTGGGAAAACAGTCCACTGACCAACAGCAGTGCTGAGGAGTATTAGCATAAATATAAACTAGTGTGTGTAAACGGGTGTGTAAACGAGTGTGTGTAAATGAGAGTGTTAACTGACGGTGTGTTGAGCACGAGTCTGTCCCACTGTCCTTTAATATCATCATCTTCAGGCTGGTCTGTAATGTAAAGACCATCAAACTCCAGCTTCCTCGCCAGCTCCTTCTCTCGCTTAAAGATCACCAGTGGGATCTACAACAAACACACACACACACACAAACACACACACACACACACACAAACACACACACACACACACACACACACACACACACACACCACAACTATGTTATCTGTGTACATAATATATTCTCCAAGATTTCTAACATGTCCTGTGCATTGAACCTTGAGACAGTTGTATCCGATGATGCAGATGAAGGAGATGATGGTGTGTATGATGGCGAGGAAGGCCAGCGTGGGCTGCATGTATCCTGTGCTCTCCTCCAGAAAGTAATACACAGGGCCTTCCTCATCATCATCATCGTCACCGCCCATATCCTCCGCTCCAGACCCGTCCATCTGTTCACCCGAACCTTCAAAAAGCCCAGAACCCTCAAACGCACCCGAACCTTCAAGCTCCTCGTCACCTGGAGGCGTGTCCGACACCTGAGACACACATTTCACTCATCGTTATTATGACTATTGCATTCTACATTCAGCTACTTAACTGAAGTGAAAAAGGTCACAGACCCTGTAGAAGAGCAGGATGAAGTTCAAGGCGAAGGCGATAAACAGAGCCAGGAAGCGGAGGTTGTAGAAGTTGCGAGACAGATAATTCTGTAGATAAATTTATTATAATTATTTTTTAAAACAAACATTTTTTTAAACTCAAAAGCAAATTAAATTAGCTTGAGGTTCAGGAGAAGTGCTGTAGTGCGAAAACTGAACCATGAATTTATTCCGCTGGACGTCCAGCTCGTTCCACAGCTCAAATCCTCCGTCTCTGGTTGTTTTTTTCTCTTTCTTGGCCTTGCTGGGCTTCCGGACCTTTACTTTTTCCTGCGGCTCTTCGTTCTTCTGCTCGGCTTCCTTGTCCGTCTTCTCTCCGTTTTCAGTGCTGTGAGGAAAAAGCAGAGGAGTCCAGACGTAAAACAAAGTTCAAACGCAGTTCAGTTCATGTGTTCAGTGCTCGCTGCTAAATTACATTTCATATTTAAAGCATCGGGAAGACATTATTCACCTCAATAATCATAAATTATGCCATATTGCTTATGTACATTTACAAAGATTTAAACACCAGCTGTATTGGTAGACTTCTGTCTACCTTCTGAAGAGTTACAGAAGTTACAGACATCTTGTTCCAGTATTAATCCGAGATATACGATATTAAAATAAATCCTCACTCGGCTTTCTCCGGCTCTGGAGGACGCTCTTCAGGAGCTCCTGCCTGCTCGGTTCCTCCCTCCTCTGGCTGCTGCAACACACACCACATATAAAATAACACAGCTGAAGAACATGTTGTATTTCAGTCCGAGAACAGAGCTATTATGGTGGTGAAAACAAGAACAAACGTTGTGAGTCTGGACAGCGAGAGCAGCTGTGTGGCTTGGTTATAATTCAGAAGTTATGTAATCTAGTCAGTAATATACTGTAAAGCCGTACCATCTTCCTCTTGGTTAAAGGAGAACCCTCTGGAGTCGGTGGTTCAACAGGTGTCGTATCTCCCATATCTCCCAGACCTCCAGGTGTGTCGATACCTGGGATCTTCCCCACATCTTGCTCCGTGCTGTCTTCATCTTCTTCTTCTCCTTGTGCCGCCTCAGTAGAATCCGTTACTCCTCCCGCTTCCTGTTCTTCACCGCTTCCTGCTTCTCCAGGAAGGTCTCCGTGCACTTCGTCCTGAGTGGGGTCAGGCATGCTGGCCAGGAGCTCCGTCACTGTGATGTTTTTGGCTCCTTCCACCAAACTGCCTCCGAAAAGAGTGTGCCAAACGATCAGGAAGAATCCTTTACACAGGCTGAAAATGAAAATGAACACGCCCAGTAAGATGGTCCAGAGGAAGGTAGCGATGCCGATGCTGATCTCCTTGACGGTCATCTTTCTGAGCCGCCTGTATTGTTTGCGCAGGTTACGGAAGGTGAACATGCCCATGAAGTGAACCACGCTGTTCAGGAAGTCGGCAAAAGCAGAGCTTGACTCCGATTGGCTGTTTTTATCGCCATCTTCATCATCAGCTCCGCCTCCCCCTGCCTCATTTCCCTCGTCTACTTCCTCGTCATCTCCTTCTTTCTCTTCTTCCTTCTCTGAGATCTGTGAGGCGATGTTCATCTCAAAAATGGTGTCCTCGCAGAAATTCACGAAGAGCTCCATCTTCTCCGATTCTCCACCTTCGTTGACGACGTCGAAGATAAACTGCCGTTTGGACTCTCGGACCTGAGGCATCTCCCACTGCTTTCGGTTGACCTCACTGATCTCGAAATAGATCCTTTCGATCTTTCTGCTCGCGCCCATGATCTCGATCCGTCCCAAAAACGGTCTGAAGTAGTTCAGGACGCTCTCAGCTTGTTCCAGGAAGTTCTGGAGCCTGGTGTCGTGTGGGACGTGCTCAGAAAGGTTCATCAGGAGCACGGCGATGTTGAACCCGATGTCCTTCGCCGGCTCCTGGTATCGGCTCGCGAATTCCTCGTAGTTGATCATCTCGTTCTCGTCGGCTTCGGAGCAGGACAGGAGGAACTGGATCTCTGAGGGCATGTACTGCTTCTGACTGTCCATGGCTTTCTGGAAGTCCTTTTTGGAGATCAGTCCTCTGGGATCGGTTACGTAATCACGGAAAGCGCCAGATGCGACGATGTCTTTCAGTTTGAGGAACATGTCGAAGAATTTGAGGATCATCTCAACATTACTGGAAGACTCGACCAGCATGTCCACCATCTGGCGAGCAATCGTGCCGTTTACTATATTACCTGGAGGAAAATGATCAGAGAAGAATTTGATGTTTGGTGCTTTTCATGTTGCATTTCATGTTTGGTAAAAGAAATGTTCATTTCTCAGGTAGAAAGAAAGGATTTGCACACTTCCAAGTCTGTGGTCATTTTAATGTGCTTATACGAACCCTCGAGTAGAGAGAGCAGCATGACCACCATGTCCTTCTGCAGGTCCAGCAGCTCTTTCAGCAGACCGATCTGACTCGAGTCCTGAAACACAACACACGGGGAATTTCATTTCATTTCATTTCAGGGAACTGTAATTAAAAGATAATTAAAAAAACAAGTAAACACACAGCAGGGTCCAAAAGATAACGAGTGTTTACACTGCTGTTAGCTGTGCATAATGAACTCCTCTTTATTAAGAACAGAATATTATTAAATGTAGTGAATGATGAAATAAAAACAGTTGAATGTTGATATTAGACTTGTGGATTAAAGGAAATGTAAAGTCACCTGAGCCAGCTTCATCATCATGTGGGCAAAAACATGAAGGAAACCAACAACAGCATCCCAAAGCCTGCTGTGGGCCAAAGACTGCTGATTACCTGTACACGGACCCTGAGAGACAGACAGACAGAGAGAGAGAGAGACTTTTTACACTGCCCTTCCTTTATTTTTTTACCTGCTTTGGTAATACAAAATGTACAATCATTTGCCAATAAAGCACATGAAATCTAAAAAACTGAAACAGAGACAGAGAGAGAGAGGGAGAGAGAGAGAGAGGGAAGTGAATATGATTCCTGTGGAAATAAAGTGTGTGTATGAACCGTGTGTGTTCTCACCTGTATGTACTCAGTGAGGGTGTTGAACACCTGCTTGGCCACAGTCATGGCTTTAGAGAAGTTTCTCTTTCCCGGCTCGTCTATGATCTCTTTACCCGAGTAATACCAGTAGAAATCACTGATGGACTCCTGAAACACATTCGGACGTCAGAGGTCGGAGGTCAGAGGTCGGAGGACATTTCCTGTACAGACACCACTGTACATCCTTCTTCATTCACACACACACGGCTAATAACTGTTTTAAATTATTACTTATAAACTCTTCCCTTCCTCGACACTCTGTGTGTGTGTGTGTGTGTGTGTGTGTGTGTGTGTGTGTGTGTGTGTGAGTGTGTGTGTGTGTGTGTGTGCTGACCTGCAGGCGGAGCAGGTAATCCACAGTGCAGATGATGATGTTGATGGTTGTGGTGCTTCCTGTCTGTGTTCTGAGGTAATTCTGGAAATCTGCAGTAACAAACACGCAGGAATTCAGGCAGGTGATGCAGCGAGCTGCCATGTTACACGGTTTAAAGTGGCTGAAGAAAATGAGGGCTGTTTATATTGGAACACTTCCCGGGTGATCCCTACTGTCCATCAATACATGATTCAGATTGTTTACTATTAGCTGTGTGTGAGTATGAAGCGCAGAACACTGACCATTATTGTGTCCTTCACAGAGCAGCTGCAGGAAGCGGAACAGGTCGCAGGTGAACTCATCATCAGCCATCACTTTCTCACCTGGAGCAGGTAGAGACAGGTGAACACACAACCTTACAACTGATCTGAGAACAGCTAATCAGCCAGCTGAGTCTATAATGGGGCATCGAGCAGTGAGGTCAAGGCAAAGACTTTTGAGAATGAGACCAACAAAAGCACAAAAAATTATCTATCTCTCTCTGTCTCTCTCTCTCTCACACTCACTCACACACACACACACACACACACACACACACACACACACACACACACACACACACACAAAGCCTCATATCATTCATCCAGCACATCATGTTTTTCAATAACAGATAAAACATTACACATCGGACATACAGCAGGTGTCTGCACGTAAACATGGACAAATAACATGTATATAATCACATAGACAACAAGTAAAGAGAGTGACGTTAAAAAGAAACTGCAGCAACACTCACACACACACACACAGACACACACACACACACACACACACACACACACACAAGCATGCAGATCCACTGAACTCCTGAACTCAAGTGTGTATCAGAATGGACCAGCAAGACCAGGTTTAATATCAGGTGATTAGAGGTGGAATGGAAATGAGAGGCTTGGGGGAAGTCTGCTTTGTAAGTACTATTTGGACGGGATTAGTTTTCTGGACATAGTGTATGTGTGTGTGTGTGTGTGTGTTGAGTAACGCTGTTGAAGGACTGTAGTAATTCTGATGGATTCACATGGGATAAGTGATCTGTGTATAAATCACAGACATGGGCGTGTCCTTATGACGCACAGGTGCTCATCACAATAAAAAACTCCATGTGTACTACAAACACTTCATTTTATACAAGCGCTTTATTAGGGTACGTTTTAAGGGGCGTGGCCATGCTTGATCACATGACCATCGCATGTCTGTAGTGTGTAGCTGTACTAGGAACTCGACAACTTCCCTAAAACCTCCGGAAGTGTCGCTTCTCTGACACGCCCTTTTACACCTCGTGTATATTTTATTGTGCCGTGCTTTAAACTTGTGGTTTCCGCAGAAGACGAGAGAAAAGAGAAAAGAGAAAAGAGCGAGGACTTCCTGGAGCGTCTTCATACTGAAGAAAAAGTGTGAAACCTCTTTTCCCAACATATCAGTTTAGACAGGATATATATATATATATATATATATATATATATATATATATATATATATATATATATATATATATATATATATATATCACCTGGAGTTATTTCTACTGTGTGAGATCCAAACATTTAATATAAAGTTGCTAAAGTTTGGTGAATATGATAAAATTGAGTGACTGATCTGCTGGGTTTGAGTGGATTAACCATATGTTTGAGTTTTGGAGTTACAGCAGAACAGTTAGAAAACAGTCAGGGACAAAAATGTCACATTTGATAACTGTGTGTGTGTGTGTGTGTGTGTGTGTGTGTGTGTGTGTGTGTGTGTGTGTGTGTGTGAGACGATTTTTATCCTTGACTGACATGTTAAAGTCCAAAACAGCGAAAGAGAGACAGGGTTTAGAGGGACAGAGAGAGATGAGAGAGACAGAGGTGTTATTTACCCCGTTCTAGCTTCATGTCTGACACCCGAGCAGAGATCAAGATCGAGAGAGTAACAGAGAGAGAGAGAGAGAGAGAGAGAGAGAGAGAGAGAGAAGGGATAAAAAAGGGAGGGTGTGTTGGTGATGGAGAGAAAATGGGTTGAGTGAAACAGGAGACTGGGAGGAAAAGAATTATAATCATTACTCCGTGGTCAACATCAGATGACATCACTCATATGATATTAGACCGAAATGAGAAATGAGATCATGTGACTTTATTACAGTGATGTAATGAGGCTGGTTATTTACTGTGATATTCAAAATGTAACATTATTGCTGTTGTGCAGCTCTAAATAATCACCAATAATGCACATCTGATGAAAAAAACTGACCGATGGGAACAGCTACAGATAAACACCGAACCGTTAGAAAAAAAAGAAGATTGTGATAATATCGCAAATCATAATAAAACATTAAGAGATGATCGTGATATGGAAGTTTAATATCGTACACTCCGTCACTGCGCTCCAGGATCTGAATGAGAATAATATACACATCCTTATACAAATCTTTACAACCATCCTATCGTACGAGCTCACGTAGATAATTATTAGTTATAATAACAGAATCGTTAATCCTCTGTGTTTCTCTGTAAGAGGTATCAGTGTAATGAACAGGATGTGACTCACTTGTTCCCTCCTCTGACACCATCCCCAAACCTTCAGCCTTATTCTGTCTCTCAAAGGCGTTCAGGTCCAACACGCTGTGACGTCACACACACGAAAACATCACATGGATTATATTATACACACAGCAGTCCCCATAAAGCAGCTTTACAGGAATCAGCCTACACAGTCCTAACAGGCAAGACAGACTGTAGAATTCAAACACATTTCACATTTCGCTGCTAGAAAAGTGACTTTTGCATATTTATGAGTAATGCGGGTGGACGGGAGAAATCTGTGTGTGAACATCTACAAGACAAGAAGCTGAAGGAACCACAG
Organism: Cranoglanis bouderius; assembly: GCA_023630585.1. Lineage (NCBI taxonomy): Eukaryota > Metazoa > Chordata > Actinopteri > Siluriformes > Cranoglanididae > Cranoglanis > Cranoglanis bouderius. The sequence goes on along the minus strand of CM042550.1, from coordinate 21,739,630 downwards.
TGTGAGTATTGTGATGGAATCTTAC
>CM042550.1:21657105-21734605 GCA_023630585.1 Cranoglanis bouderius | reverse complement strand
TGGAGTGTATAAGTTCATCGCTAATAATTATAAATCATTATAACACAGGTTACTACAATTTTATTGGTGGGGAAAAAAATCATGTCAAAGTGCGATTTCACATAAAAAGCAAAAAAGAAAAAGCCCAGAGAACATAGTCTCTCGTTCAGCGTTAATTATCTCTCCAGAAATGAGCATATGGAGCACATGGAGCACATTCCTGCAGCGCTACGGCTCTGTCCTTTGGCTCAGTTTACATCTCGCGGCTTACAAAAAAGAAAATCTACAGAAAAACACACACGAAACACATGGCGCGTTTGATTCACTTCCTGCAGTCGAGTCGATTCGGAGTCGAATCGTTTTCTCACCGGAGTTCACTTGAAAGCGGGCCGAGACCACCTCGCTCAGACCCTCTCGGACCCGAGTGTGATGGCTGTGTTCTCACTTGACTAAAGAACCGCACTGAAGTGGAGAACACACCAGGAACACACTGTGTATGTGAAAGAACCCTAAGCTTCCAAACTTCCTTCCATTAAAATCTCAAGAGTTTAGCGTGATGTTAAATTACCACACAGGGTGGCAAACGACCTTAACTGCTATCACAAATAACGTAAACACACTAACTTAAACAAGTATAAAGTATTATAGTTAGGCTGATGCTAAGGATTATAATATATACGTTGCATCACAGTATAAGCATCAGCACCTGCAATAAAATATGAAAACATACAGGAGTGATTAATTACACGTCTCTCATTGGCCTGAAACAGAATTTAAAACATTTCTAAGAGAAAAAGGACATGACTCCCACCTTTGCCATGATGTCAGCATACGCCATGTACAAATAATCTATATCGAGTTTGCTGTAAAGAGACAGATGTCACTGGTGAACCTTCATTTCGGTAAATATAACAGTGCAGAATGTTCATCAACGATAAGCAGTGACGTGTCTGTAATAATAATAATAATAATAATAATAATAATAATAATAATAATCTCTCTCACCTTTTCTCTGTGAGAGCGGTGCGGCTGAAGTGGAGGATGAGCTGATGAAGAGGATCAGGCTTCGTCTCTTTCTCCTCTTCTTCCTCCTCCTCTTCCTCCATCGCCTTCTGTATAATACAGCGGCGAACACACAGGATAAAGTGCACACTGTAAAGCACACATCACTTGTGATGAAATATGACATAACTGTGCTTACTGATAAGTCATCGATCATCCTGTCTTCAAAAGAGAGGCCTTCGGTGAGGAGCCAGTTTCTTTTATATCCATCGAGGAACATGTTGGAGGCTCGGTGGCTGAAACAGCGGCGCTAATTAGACCCGTTTTATGCTTCAGCACTTCTTACGCATGCTTCATCATTTATCAGAAGTCTGACCTGGGCAGGTTGTACAGTGGAGTCATCCTGAAGCAGGCCACCACCGCGCGGCGTCTCTGTTTGGACAGCAGTTTGTGCCAGACCATCTTTTTGGATTTGAACGGATGCTCCGTCTGACAGAGAGACAGAAAGACAGCTTTACACTTCGTTCTGCACGGACGTGTTTGGCTTACAGCGTCCGTAAATGGAGCCGTTACTCACCACCTCGATGTGGTAAAGCACTGCTGCAACCTCCTGCACTCTTTTCACCACTTTCTCTGGAGCATCGGCATCCTCCACCTTTCCTGCCATCATCTTATACAGAGCCATCTGCCAACGCATGGAGGGATTCTCCACCTGAGAGAGAGAGAGAGAGAGAGAGAGAGAGAGAGAGAGATTGTGAGACAGAGAAGAACAAAAAGACTTTCATTGAAAATGAAAACAGAGAGAAGGAAGGTGACTCTGTTACTGTTACCTTTCCCTGAAGATGCAGGTTGTTCTGTAGGAACTCTCTCACCTCTTCATCTGTGTCTTTCTGTTAAATCAGAAGCACACGAGCAGGTTAGCGATGCTTATTACAGTACAGGTTTTACACAGAAGAAGAAGAAAACAGATCATCCGGAGAGAGCTGATACACTGCAGCACACGGTGACAGACACAGTTCTCATCCTGCAGACCGAAGGAACACAGAGGAACATTATTACAGGTCAACTGTCTGGTTTCTGTGGCGACTGTACCATGGAGTAGCGGAACTTGGCGAGGTTAATGAGCTCATGATCGGCCGGAGAGCACATGTTGAGACCGATGGGGAGCATCTTTTTCAGAGCGGCCACGATCAGAGAGGTCTGCACAGAGTAACGATCCCCCCGCCTCTTCTTCTTAGTACGTTCTACTTCAGAGCCGCCAGCCTGGGATGATATTAGAAAATAATAATAATAATAATAATAATAATAATAATAATAATAAAAAAGCAGATCTTTTTCCAGGAAAATGTGATAGATCTCAAAGACTCGTGGATATAAAATCTCAGACTTGTACAGAGTCATCTCAAAAAAACAAAACAAAAAAAACTGCCTTTAATAAAGCAAACTCAAAGCAGAACACAATTCCAGAACCCAAACTTCTAAATACTGAACCAGTTGCAGCAGATCTTCAGTCCAACACCACCTGCCTCACACCTCAGAGCCACAACACTACAGCTGACGTCAGACTTTTTACATATGACCTTTGGCTTTCAGAACATTTTTCATCATTAATTTACCAATTAGTTAATTCACCATCTCTACACTTATTTAATACTATATTCTAATTAGAGCTGGTACAGATACGGCACCCAGGACTCCGAATCGGGCTGATACCAGCACAAATGGTGGATAATGGAGGGGGGAAAAAAGAATAAATTTGATCCTGTAACAAATGGAAAAGGTTAGAATTGGATTTAGAAAATATCTTTTCTGGAACTGGGAATGTACACATATAAAGACTTGATAGTATTTCTTTTGTCAGGATTGATTTTTATTATATTTATATTTTGTACTTTATAATATTTGCAGTGGAATTGATTTTTGTGTGAAAGTTGCAGTTTTGTGCACGGTGTGTTTTAGCTGTGTATTATTTCCTGTATTTTAAGTGTTTCAGTGAAAAATTCTTTTTAAAGCTTAGTAGTTTAAAAAATATATATATACCAGATGGGTATCGATATCGACTGATACTCAAGGCTTCTGTATCTGGCTGGACCCAGAGAAACATATGTGACATTTTGGGTGAACAAAAGAATAAAAGAATCTTAATGAGATCTGGTTTTAATAAGATCAAATATCATAAAGGATATACAGTAAATGTTCATCAAGTTTTAAATAAATGATCAAAATGAAAATGAATGAAAATCATCAGAAGCTGATTCCTAACTTGAGAAAATTATCCGACGGAAAAAAAAAAAAAAACTCTCTAAACTCGCTGAAAGGACGTTGTTTTGGAGCGTAAATAAAATTATACTTAAAAGCAACAATTAAAATAAAATTAACTCGCCTAAACATTTCGCTCGGTCAGTGGCTCTGAGCTCTGTGACGGCGCCACTCAATCCTGCTTTCATCCCATAAATCTAATAATTCTATTGAGAGTTCTATTCAATACAGAGCTCTTTTAGTGTTTTTAATTCCAGGATCATTAATGGGAGGGAAGAGGAAATAATTCATCGTCGCTTGTCCACCAGGATGGACAAGAGAAAGAGGCTGAATGCAGGAGAGACAAAAGTGGAGGACAACAGGAGCTATTTATATTTTATATGCTATAGATCAGGAAAACATGCAAACAGACACGTCTAGGGGAATTACACATGCAGGTGAGGCAGGTTTGTCTGTGTGGTAATGTGGTTAGTACAGCGGAAAAAAAAATCCAGCGTACACAAGGGCGGAAGATGAAACACGTCACACTCACATAAAAAAAACAAAAAAAAAAACCACAAAGCCTGCATGCTGTATCTGATGCACTGAAATACTGACATACTGATTTATTACTAAATGTAATACAGACAGCCTTTACTGACGCTCACCTACACGTTCTCTATAGGGTCAGAAATAGTTTCTATTGTTTGAATAGACAACGTGTCCAGGGTGTGGTCTCATCCTGATTGTGTGTACAATTCATACACAATCTGCTCCTGAGCTTAACCTGGACCACTTACAGCCTACAATAATCAACCTCTTAATCTTCTGATTATTGCTTTCACCTGGGACTCTAACTGTTAACTTCAGGTTTATAACGAGAGCCTGAGCGTTCCCGTGTGCTCGCTTGCTAAAGAATGAAAGTAAACTAATATCAAGAATGCACTGGTCAGTGAATCACTATGAAAGATGAGCTGAAAGACCCACACCTCGTCGCTTGTACGTCATACCGGGTGCACTTTTGAACTTTTCCTGCTGCTGACATGAATCTGACACATAAACTGATCACTACAGAAAAAGAGAGAAGGAGCGATTGTCAGTAGGATGCTGCTAATCTAAATGTGAAGAGGATCATCCCTTTTTTCCACAATCCCATTTTCAATCAGTTATTCTTGATTGCATTAGGGGTCATGGGTTAAAAGGGGAAGGATGGGGAGAGACTCTGCAGTTATGTGGAGATTAAAAGCCATAATAATCGTTAGAACGAGCAGAGGAACAGACAAGACTCTGATTGTCGCCCCCTTGTGCCAAGGAAGCTGCATAGCAATCTACAGAACAAACAGCCAACAAGCCGACTGTCCGGAATTGGGACCGATCATGTTTCATTTTAGCCAGAACAGCTAATCATCCAAAAAATATAATTTATATAAAAACTAGTTGGTTTTCTGAACTGGCTCAACTGAAACGGATTTGGTAACGACTGGGAATCAGCCGTCGCCAGAAAAATAAAAAAAATTACGAGAATGAAAGACAAAGCTGAAAAGAATCTGAAGATCCCCATCCTGACTAAAGTCACTTCAAACTGACTCGACTACACACTCTTTCATCAAACGCCTCACCTCAGACTCACCCCGTCACACACTGGCAGGACCGCTAGCAAAAAAACACTTTCTCTATGTGTCTGAGTGAGTGTGTGTGTGTGTGTTTACATTTATGGCATTTGGCAGACGCCCTTATCCAGAGCGACTCATGACCTTCCAATCGGTAGTCTAACGCCTTAACCACTGAGCTACCACTGCTCTATGTTTGCGTTTGTGTGTGTGTGTGTGTGTGTGTGTATTATATACACGAGCTGTGTATATAATAATCCTGTTCTAATTACTCTGAGACCTGCTTCATAATCTCATTGACATTCTCCGCTGCGACGTCTGCAGTTATAATGTACACTTCATGTCACTGTCTACGAGTGTCTGCTGTTGGGTTCGTGAACTGTACAGTATTTGTTTCTTCAGTATACTTTCTAATTTAACAGAGAGATGGATTATCTGTTTTTTTAATAAGTTCATTAGCAAAGCTGCAGTCAGTTTAGCTACGTTTAAGCCGAGCAGGCTCAGAGTTACGCCACGTGGTTATTCTTGAGCTGTCATGTTTCTATGTGTTTCAGTGCCAGTGTGCTGGGGGGTGGGGGGGTTGATGAAAATAACCAGAAAAAAAATACCCCATACAGGGGTTGCCATGCGGCGTGCAGAGAGAGAATCTAACCTTAGCGTTTCCGGCCTAGAAAATACACCAGAGACAAAAAAAAACAGCCAGAGGAAACCATTAAAAGAAAAACACCCCAAAACTCGACAACTCGACGGTTACTCACTCACCAGCACAGACACCAACACACATGAACTCAAAATACTTAACACAGTCACCTGCACAGTAACATACTTTACCTTTAGAAGGTGTGAGGACTGACGAGTGCCTCGGCTGTCTTTATTTCCCGTTAAAGAACAGGAAATAAAGATTTTGCGGGAATTCTCAACACTACACTGCTGATGTTAGAGCCATTCATTTCAGTTCAGTGGTTTCCCTGCTCAAAGACACCTGATTTACCTAATCAGGTAATTTACCTTATCAGTGTGTTAAAGCAGGAAAATCACCACACGGTGCTCAACTCCAGCCCTTTAACACTGGACTTGATGAGCTCTTTGTTAGGAGATCAGTTATGTCCACTAATAAACTCACCTTACTCATCTTGCTCTTGCTGTCAGCGGTGAGGAAGGACATGTTGTTTATCTCGTTTATCACCACAAAATTCTGCTCCTCACGCTTAAAGTTCTGCAGATCAGAGACTGATAATGTAATAAACGTGTGCTTACTATACGATATACAGTAGCTGATCTGTCCTCATATACTATATATGAAATATCACACTTATTCTCACATGAGATTTGGACCAGAAGATGAAGACCTCTCCCACCATACGGAACAGTTCCTCAGCATCAGGGTCAGGGCAGGTTAACCACCTCGCCCTGACACACACACACACACACACACACACACACACACACACACACACACACACACACACACACAAACACACACTCAAAATTAGATGATCTTTAGGTTATCTGTTTCTAATAAAATATAAAATAATTGCTATAATATCTAAAAATATAACCAACATCACAAGACTACATGAGGGATAAATAAACTCAGTGACCAAAACTGGGTTGAGTGAAACTACAGAAACTATTCGACTGTAATTCATGTTATTGTTTAGATGACCTGTTGTTGTCGACGTAGCGGATGAGTAGAGGGTAAAGAGCGTATAAATCTCTGCACAGGACGGCGAACTCGTCCCGTATAGTTCCCTCCTCGTCGTCACCCTCCGTTTTGCCCTCCATGCGCAGGTGCTCCTCCTCGGCCACCACCTTCGCCGTGCGCTTCTTCAGCTTCTCCATCGTCGGGATGAAGTGAGACTTGAGCATCTCTGGCTTCGCTCTGCTCACGATCGGCTGAGAGAACACTTCAAAACACACAACACACCGGTTTGGATATTTCTTTTTTTTAAAAAAAAAAACGTGTCACAGTGATCACGTTTAGGTGACGTCTAATTAAAGACGTAATGTCAATCACCTGCCAGTCTCTTCATCCATGGAGCCTCGTCAATGCCCAGGTTGTTGACGACGATCTTCATGATGCTGCCCAGCAGCTGGTTGAGGTGATCGGAGGTGACGTGGGTGCAGAGTTTGCCCTCCAGCTCGGGGTGGTTTTCTACGCCCCTCTCCCACCAGCGGGGCAGATAGTTACACAGCATGGGCAGGGTGACCTCGATCACGTGGGGCATCTCCGTGTAGCGTGCGCCTGATTCAGCCAGGTGACCGATATCCCTCATCAACACATCCAGCTCCGGGATGTCCAAACACAGCTCCTGCACCTCATTAGGCAGACCCAGGACTGAGAGAGAGAGAGAGAGAGAGAGAGAGAGAGAGAGAGAGAGGGCAGAACCCATGTTCACGGTTCAATTTAGACTGAACTCACTAGAAAGAGCCTTAATTAAAATTTAACTGTAGTCAGTGTACTTTAAGCACCACATTCCCCTTTTCACTGACTGTGTACTGTATGTATATGTTATGAAGTGAAAATTCCAGTGACATGTTAACGCTGAGGCTGAGACACTCACTGGCTCGCTCTCTGGGGGTTTTGGTGGTGTAAACAGAGAAAGCGTTGTACTCGTTCAGATGAGGCTCGAGGTACGCCACAGGCATCGCTGCAGCTAAATGAGCTAAACACTCTCCCAGAGCTGGCCTGTGTCTGAAATTAACACAAAAAAAACCCCACAATGATTCAGTAACACAGAGACAGCTTCTGTCTCTGACGCATATAACAATCGGAAAAAGTGAGTCAGACTGAAAAGCTTTAAAACAGTTCAGACCTTTCAGCATGAGGAGTTTTGACGGTGCCGAGAGAGTAAATACTGCACATGATTCTGTAGCAGGACATCTGCAGGTCGTCCACTAACAGATACAACAACTCAGTTCATTTCCTCAGGCCTCAAACACCAACACAACTTTATTTATTTAGCTAAGTGACGAGTTTCTAAGCAGTTTTATAAAAACGTCTAAATCAGGCTTTGGCCGTACGCTCAGGATTTTGGACTGATTAACTCTAACAGTGTGGTGTAAAGCAGCTTACGTATGACGTCGTCTCCAAACTGGTGCTGTGCGATGTGATCGAACAGAGAGGTGAGGACCGGCAGCAGGGCCACGGTAGTGTAGTTAATATTTTGAGATACGCCTTTCACCGGCTAGACACAGAAAGGTATTACACACAACACAACAAACACACAACCATAAACATTTAAACACTAAATTATATCTTGGAGGTCGATATCTAGCTCAGACAGGCCATTCTACTGAAACTGTGTAATGTTTTATTGTTGTTTTACACTTAGTACTACTAGCCCTATGTGCAGTGTGTGTACACGTGTGTTCATTTTCCAGTGGCACAAGGCACTGCGTATATTGTTTCAATGGTTGTTGTTTTTGTTTTGTCTTGTTTTAACTCAAATGCAGTACTGAATTCACACCTGTCTGTGATGTACTGTATTGTTGAAACTGTTTGCTGACTTAAATACGCTCGAACGTGCTTCCTGTCGTACCTGGTTGCCTTTCGACACTTTGCCCAGTTTGAGGTTCTCCACCATCTTTTCGATGTCATCAGCTGCGCTCTCGAAGAAAGATCTCAACCCGGCCTTCACGATCTCGGGTCCTGATTTCATCACCGTTCTGCCAGAGACAGACACATAGACATAGACAGACAGAACCAGTTCAGTCTGTTCAGTTTTGCAATAAAATAAAGAGTAATGAAAATTTCATATGCTAATAATAGAAAGATGACTAGGTGGTGGATGTCAGCTACTGTAATTACTGTACAAAGATCTCACAAAGAAAAGTGAAGACTCTACATGAGGTCATATATGTCAAATACTTATAATGGGTTAAATTAAGAAATAAAATGTTTGGTTTTTTTTGATAACATAACATTGTTCCACTTTAATATTTGGATAGGAAGAGACCTGTATGGAGATGGATATATAACTGATAAATAATGAATTTAAAAATGTAAAAAGGTAACCTTGCATCGAGCGAGCGTGCGAGTATGTGGAGACAGTTAACGATAGCAGGGGCATCCGTGCCTAAGACAGAAACACACAGATGTAAATCTAAAAGTGTTTAATAACTGACAAATTAAAGTTCTAAGTGGCGGACGTAGACTTCTGGACTCGGCTGTGGCAAATACACAGGAAAGAATTAGAGATGCACACGAGTATCAGAGGTACAGAAGAGAACAGAAGAGAACAGAAGAGACGGATGTGTGCAGGCGTCTTACCGAAGAGGAAAACTCTGTGTCTCACCAGAGCTGACATCTTACAGAATATACTGCAGCGGCGAAGGAAATTAAAAGGCAGAAGAGTGGGAAAGAATGAACAGAGAGAAAAAAAGAAAAACAGAAAGAATCAAAGCAGAGGAAAAGTTTCAAAGATCGCATACTAAAGAAAATTAACAGAAGAATGAAGAGAAACAGTCCAGGTGAAGTCGTTTCTTTCACAGCTGTGTTTTTAAAAGCGTTTTTTTTGTGTGTGTATGTGTGTGTTTTTGTGTTTTTTTTAAACTACCTGGCGATCACTTCTTTCTCCTTGTTTGAGGCGTGGCCGCCGCTGCCCAGGATTTTAGCAGGAGTGGACAGGAAATAGAGGCAGTGGTTTTTAAAGTACTGATTTATCAACGGCAAGAGGATCTGAAGAGGACAGAAACATGAAGCTTCATATAAATGTATTTACTTTTCAGAGATTGATTCTGAAACGTTATCAAACAAGCTTAACCTTGGCGAAGAACTTGATCTCCTGCTCATGAGGTGATTTCTCCACACGACCGCTGCTGACCACCGCCTCTGCACGCACACACACACGCACACACACACACACACACACACACACACACGTGAACAATAATAACGTTTTCAGCAAGTCACCACATAATAAAGATTATATGTATACATATGATTTGGTAATTAGTATTTCACCCCAATTCCTAAACACACTATTGGTTAATAGTAAAATAAGTTAAATAAGTTAAAGTTAATAAAACAAAAACTATTTTATATACAATCTAATACTATTATTATACTATTTTTGAAAGCATATACAGCAGTGTAGTGATGGAGATGCTGTACTCAGTGACAACTGTATAACAGAAAATTCATATTTTTGTTTTAACACATTTCTCTCGCTGGATTTGTCTCAGTGTTCCTGAGTTCCTGACTGTGTGTTCATGCTTTCTAAAAAGAAATGTGTATCATCATACCGAGATGAGCGATGAACTCCTGAGCGATGTCCATCCACTTGAGCAGTTTCTGTAAGAAGCCGTAAGCAAAGCGCTTCTCAATGGAGGAAATGTCGCTCTCCATGTCCTTCAGGCCTCTGCAGGGTAAACACACACACACACACACACACACACACACACACACACACACACACACACACACACACACAATCTTTCAGTTTCAGATTTGTATTATCTGTCAGCATTCTTTTGTATTCCATTTCTTTAGATCTTGCTTTATTCCCATTTCATCTGGGAGAAATGTTCTTCATGGTGTTATTTTTTTTTACTCATTTTTAACCACATAATGTCAAAGTTTCCTCTTTTCATGTACACAAACCATCATGAATCAGTAACAGTACTGTATGAGTGTATGGGTTTCAGGATACTGGCCTTGGTGTTGCTTGGTATTCCTCTTATTTTAAAGTGTGGTTACTTGCTTGAGAAGCCACGTGCTTTACCTCGTCACTGCGTATCCGTTCAGCTGGAGGAATCTGAGCAGCTCGTACGCCTTCTCGCGGTCTCGAGCTTTCTCTTTGGCCGTTAACGTGTCGTAGGGAACGAGCAGAGGGTGAGTCCCACCACCTGAGGAGACGGAGACGTGAACATGAGTGTTACCTGATCGGAGATGCTGTAGATCCGTCAGTCTCCACTGATGATATCTCATGGTGTCATTGCATCACTGTGTTGCATCTCTCTGCTGCTCTGTTTTTAGCACTTTCTGTCACTCCATGTTTTCTGGTGCAACTCCGTATAATTTATACACAATTACTGTTGAAGGTAACTGCCACAACGACTGACACTGCACTGGGATAAAAGCAGGCATCTCTCCTATGGGTTCAGTTGATCATGTATTAGGAGAGAAACGAATGCAAACCCTTCGCCTGCAGCTCCATCTTCTTCTTGCGTCCCCAGGTGTTGTGGTAATTCTCGGCCAGCTGCTCTGCCATGGACTGGAGAAGACAAAAACGTAAACAAAACGGCACATAGGAAAGAAAGTACTGTATATTCATGATTAACACAATTCCAGCCACCTTTCTATTTATTTCAGTGCCACACAATTTAAAATGACCTGGAGGACTGAGAACTTACAAACAAATCTCTGATTTCACTATCAGAAAAAAAAACAGGTTTGATTTCTGTTTACAAACAATCTACATATACCCTGAATGGTCTACAAAAGTCCTTAATGTGTAATTCTGTACCTTCTACAATTATGTTCCTCACCCTAAAGGTCCCAGACACTTGCCCTTAAGTTTACTTAGCCCCAGTGCAGTGATGAGCATTTGTACCTTAATAGAAAGTTTTTTGTTTTTTTTCTGAGGGTGCAATATAAATATGTCAGCTTACCTGCAGCTCTCTGGACAGAGTCATGCCGGATATGTTTATAGGCTGAGGGTTGTAGCCGTGGCTCGGGTCGTATGTCGCCTAGAAAACACAGAGACTGTCAGAGGGTGTTGACTGTCTGCTGTCATGTAAAACTAACAAGACACTTTTTTAAATTGTTCACTATATAACAAAAAATAATTAATAAAACATAATCTGTCGAACAACTGAACTGCTTTCATTTCATCAAGTAATAACGATGAATGCAATAAAGCATTTTAATTAAATGTGGCGTCACAAGTTAAAAAACATGAAATGATCAGTTCGCAAACAGGAAGATTTCAGTTTACAAATATTAAACATTCCTCACACAGTTAATCACTGGATCTGTCTCTGTGTTCAGTAATGAATTCTTGAACTATAAGGATCATTAGAGTATTAGAGTTTTATTACTGGAAAAAATATCGTCCTCGAATTCAACATTTTTGTCTTTCTCGTTCGTACCTGTGCGGTCTGAGAGATCTTCCGTGCCGCTTTCTTCTCTCCTTTGTCTTCGTCTCCATCCCTGGCTTTGTCGAGCGTCCACTCCCAGGCTATCATGGCCTTTATGGACTCTTTAATGGGCCAGCGGTAAATTTCTTTATCCTGCATGACAAAGGATGCAAAAGAAAAATCTGCCGCAGAATAATCAAAAACAAAACAAAAAAAAAACAAAAAACATCTCTTACCTTCTCAGAAAATGTTTTGTATGGCCTGAGCATAGGATGAGTCTTGGCATTTTCATCCAGCACTTCACCAAACGTCCAGTTGTTTTGGATCTGCAGATGCATGAAGCACAAACTAGCGCTAGAACAATGTGATGAATTCCCAGTAAGATATAACTCAGTGCATCACAGTATGTGTGGACATCTTAATTTTTTTTAAAAAAGAGGAGATTAAACACAGTATAGCAGCACGGATTGAGAGTTGAGTTACTGAATAAAGGGAAAACTGATCACTGATCACTCTGAGCCTTCAGTGGTTTAATCACCGCTACAAAACATTTAAATCCCTGTATTGGATCTTAAGCGGCGTGATGTGTGTCATTATCTACCGTATAACAGCACAGTGTTAACGATATAACTATTTCATTTTTAATTATCACAGTACACAGTACGCCCTGCAAACTAAAAAAAAAAAAAACACTACACACAAATTTCCATTTTAAAATATATTCAGTGAAACAGTAAACACATTCAGCTCTACCTTCTCAAAAGCCCATCTATCATGGGTGTACTCTGCATATCTGTTGATAAATCCGTCCAGTTTCTCAGGGATTATGGTGCTAGATAAAAGAGCAACAAAAACTAAACGTCATCAAAGTGCAACAGACATTAAAATGAATGTGTTTATAATAAATCCATAATGAAACACTCAAACTATGTCATTCAGAGTGTCATACTTGGTTGTGTCCACCGGTTTGGGATCAAAGTTGCCCTCGGCATCGACAGAAGCTTTCTTTTCTGTTTTGGAACAGTAACTGGCATCCACGTAATCAGGAGGTATGGCACCGGCTATGGCACAGATGCAGGGCATCGCGATTTTAAACAATTCTGCATCAAATTTCTGTAGGAAGAAAAAAAAAATCTATATTAGGTTTCTGATCTCATTTTTAATATTCTCAAATATTATACATTAGCTGTACATATAATATATTTAATGCATCGCAGTAAGATTCAGAAGTCTGAATTACTAAGAACTGTTTTTATTATAATGTTACTGAGATGATATTATGACTCGTGTATATGATTGTTTTTTTTAATCTGAAACACCGCGTGTAATAAACGTGTGATTCTCGCCTTGTGAGCCAGAGATTCGAAGATCCCCCAGAAGAGTTTGCGGGTCAGGTGAAGCTCTTCCTCTGACGACACCCCGAAGTTGGCCCAGCCGTTGGGCAGGCAGTAATACTTCCAGCAGCGTTCGTAATGATTAGTCAGCAACTACAACACAGCAGGGGAAGATTCTCTGTTCGTGGATGTCACATCTGTTTATTCAGTGTCCAAAATTAATCTTTAAACCGGCTGACAGAAATTAATTAGTAATAATTCTGCATTTTCTGTACAGATATAGCTTATACATTATATTATATAAAGTGTTGTTTTTAATAAACTACTGAATCTCAGATGTGTCCAGAGAGCAGAATCGTACCTTCAGGGGCATTTTGGCATACGCATTGAGAATGGGCACATCAAACACAAGTCTTCTCAGAAGGTGCTGGAGCATCGACGGCCGCAGATACCTGAGACAAAAACAAACAAACAAACTCATACATCACCCAAATAATGAAACACAAAGACACCAGAACACTCACACTCTAGTGTAGGTGCCTTAATTCTTCATTAATAACAGATGGAATATAACCAGCTCAGCTCAGACTTTCAGAACCGACTCTGAATGTGTTTGGTCTGTAATGTAGACTGACTTGCACAGAGACATGAGACACTCCTCGATGACGTCTCTCTGAGCTTTAGTGAGCGAGCGTCCTCGGGAGAGCCTGTAGATGGTGTGCAGCATGGAGTCGATCATGATGGCGCGGTGATCAGTGCCGGCGATTAGAGGAGCGCATTTAGTGATGAGAGGGAGGACGGCCGAGCAGAGATAGCGGTTCAGAGCCAGAGCCATCTCTGTGGTACTGAACGCAGCCTGGGAGATGACGGAGACAAACACGGTCAACAAAAACAACACAACAAGAGAAAAAGATAGATGACAAGTGACGCTTGGAGATGCACACCGTATCCAGAGAAGCTGCTGCTCGCATGTCGGGTAGAAATCCGACTTCCAGCACGTGTAGGAGGAAATCCTGATTATCAATGCCATACACTCTGTCTAGGAACAGCACCATGGGGGCCTTGTGATCCGGGACAAAACTGGCTGACATCTTTGGCTCAATAATACTGTTATCTAGAATGAGACAATTATACACAATATATTGTCTTTATCTTTGTTCTGATTAATATAAACAAAACACAAGCTATATTATCATTATTATTAAATATATAATATAGATAAGACTCCTTGTTTTTTTTTTTTTTTTAATATCCTCCTCACCTTTTCCAAACGCAGGTATCTGCTGTGGAAGACTAATAACACCTACAAGATCTTCAATGGGAACCAGAGATCTGAGAATAGCCCTGATCCTCAGAGCTTCTCCTTTCCCTGCCTGGATCAGCTGCTCATGCGCAACATAAATCAAACAATCATCATGTAAAACACTGTTTTTGTTTGTGAAGCACACTGAAGCAGCACTAAAAATCTAAACCTGTTGCACGTGATGGTTTGTGTGACATTGTGAAGTAGAAGGACAATTTTACATTTGACTTAAGTCTATGGTCAAGCTCAAGTTTAACTTTATTATTCCATAAATATACATTTATTCAGTTTTCTTGATAACTTTCATAAAAAGTTAATGAACAAGTCATAATAAATTATTTAAACAAAAAGCAACAAATCTGTGTTTAATTGTTTAATTTGATCAAGTTTATCATAGGCTCCAATTTAAATGTTCAATCTTCCAAAATCAGATGAAGCCAAAAAATTCAACAGCTCATATTTAACTGTTTTAAATGTGAATAAAAAGCCTACCTTTATGCAATTTATTAACCACTGCACTATCCTTAAACTTTTACTCGATTGGTAGTGAAATATCAAGTTATCATCAGAAGCTGAGGAAAAGCAGAGTAGATAAACCATAAAGCAGACACTTGCATGCATTTCAGGAGCGCAGCGTCCCAGCAGGTCGATGAGAGCAGCGTAGAAGGACATGATGGCATTTCCCAGATGAACTCTGTTCTCCTCGTGTTGCTCTTCTCCTCCAAACCTGATAAAACAGGACGTAAACTCTAAACATAACACTGAACACTACAGTCCACACTAACGGTGCATACAACAAATTGCGCAGTGTGCCTGGGTTTTAAGAAATGAGTAACTGTCACTGAAATATAAATGTAGTGATTATACATCAGGTGTGTTTGTAAGAGGCACAGATAACCGCTAGTGAAGTTGTATAAGAAACAGAAAGATGCATACATAGGGAAGCGTCTGTCCTTTTTGACAGTGGGGCCGTCTCTGGCCGGGTCCTCGGAGATCTTAATTGCTTCTTCAATGGCGGCCAAAAGGCCATTACCTCCCTCTCCTCTGAGCGCAGGGCCGAAACACTCGGGCCGTCTGATCAGGAGACGCACCACCACGTTAGCGTTCTCCTCCACGCTCTCTCCTGCACAGACAAAAACACAAACATTAAACACAGGTTATCCGGTGCACATATAATTCCCCACAATGCACGTTGCAGTTTGTAAGCAATAATGAGTAAGGACAGAGGATCAAACTTGTGGACCTTAGCTATGCTTAGATCTTCCCAGAAAACTGAGACTAAGACTGAGCTGAATAATTAACATATTAACTTACTTTATAGTCTTCTCTACATGACTTGGTATTTTTATAGAATTTTGTACAGCCTCTACTACAAACTTGAACGATCATGTAATTATTGCTTTTTTGCTCCTTAAAGCTGACTATTTTGATCTCACAATCCATATCTCCGTTCTCCTGCTTATCTCCTGCAGTCACCTTTCCTCCCAATACTTCTCCCTCAAACCTCTACAGACTTTGCTATTGTCTTTGTTCCTGACCCAGAGTGTATCCCCACAGCGAGACACAATAATGATTTATACACACCATTAACAAACACGGCGAAACGGAGGAAGTCGAGGTATTTTTCTCCACCACATGGGTTCCAGCCGATATCAGGGTAACCTTTCGACAAGAGCATGGGGCAACTCTGCAGCCCGCAACCGGCCAAATACTTTACCACCTACACAAGAGCAACATCATCACACTCAGATATACAGTAGAAGGAATGCTACAGCAGAAAAGAGGAATGTAAATATGAGTATGGAATAATATGTATTTTAGTTGGATTCACAAGCCTGATGAATAGACAGTAAATGAAAGGTGTGCAAACAAAATATTCAAATAAGATTTCAGACTCGTTATTAACTAAACCAGACGTCAGGAACCTTTTAAG
Organism: Cranoglanis bouderius; assembly: GCA_023630585.1. Classification (NCBI taxonomy): domain Eukaryota; kingdom Metazoa; phylum Chordata; class Actinopteri; order Siluriformes; family Cranoglanididae; genus Cranoglanis; species Cranoglanis bouderius. The sequence continues at coordinate 21,718,123 of CM042550.1, read as the reverse complement.
CTGGCAGAGCCATAAAAACCAAAAGAAGTTATGATTTTTTCTTTAAAGAGCCAGAGGAAAGTTAACATACCTTCTTATTATTATAGTTATTATCTTTACTATTATTGCATAATTATAAAAAGTGGTAATGTAATAAAGGTAAATCAGCACAAGATGCAGTACGCAAGTGAGAGTAAATTGAACACTACTTACCATTAATGCGACCTCCAAATATGCAAATTCGTCTGTCCGTTCGGACTTTAACGAACGGTACTCAACTAACGATACACAAAGAAGGATATCACATTGTCCAATAAAATTTGAGCTTGTTGTGCCACATTGGTTGGTGTATACATGACCAACAGGCATCAATTATAAATTATGCAATATTTTAAAATACGTAGAGTTTTAATTGAATTGACCCACTAGATTTCATGATTCGTGATTGTTTTTATTTATGTATTTCCCCGCCGCTGAGCCTTATGAAATCGCGAGCCTTAGGTTCCTGACCCCTGAACTGAACTGACAGAAATTGGACTTTAGTGTTCAGAAACGATCACCTTCTCCAGGTCCTGCTCCTGAAGAGCCAGCGCCAGCTCGTTGTTATCGATACAGGACGCTGCGGCGACATCAAGAGGTGTGGAGCCTCGCATCCCTGAAACAGCATTATCACGCCATCAGTAAAAAGTAAAAAATGATGGTTAAAGAGTATACGGTACAGCGTGATTAACTGACCCAGGCCGATGCCGCTGTTTTGCAGCAGGTAACTCAAATGGTCGAACATGGAGCGTTGATTCTGACGGCTGATTCGGCAGAAATAACACAGGAAACGACAGCAGTTGGTCACCATGCGTGGGAAACGGATCTCCTGCAGAAAACAAGGGAAATAAAAAATATTGCGGTACACACATTGTTTTTTAGTCCAGTCTTTGAGTTTTACACCTTTAATATCAGCTCTTTAATTCTTTGCTTTATCGGTGTTTAAAAGCTGATGGTTTGATTTCACTAACAGATCCCAAATAGGGTTTACCTTCAAGTCTCCGCCCCCGAGTACATTGACCATGACCTCCATGACGGTCTCGTGCATGCCCAGCGCTCTCATCAGATTGGGATGCTGGTAGAACACCCTGTTACTCATTATATTTCTGGAGAAAGGACAGAAGTTAGACTTATACATGGTACAAGCAGGGACTATGAATATAGAATTCTATTTATTAAAGAATATTTAGCAGCAGGAGCAGACACTCCACAGTGTGTGTGATATTTCATATAACTGCACTGATACCAGCTTTATAATTATTAGTATTAATATTGATTTATATCCCAGGAATTTAGTACGATGAAAACTTATTTATTTATTTATTTACATTTTCTCCTCCTTATTCACTGGAACAGTGGAGTGTCCCTTACAACATTAATAAAGCATTTATCCATCTATCCATTTATTTAATCAATAAAGTTCATGTGCTTCCAAATTAAGTGTCCTGATATAGACAGAAATACATGCCCTAATTTGTTATTTTTTAACCTGTCATTTTACTGCAGCGTACAATCCCATTTGCTGTTGTTGTGTTCTCACCCGATGCTCTGGATCATGAGCCTCTCCTCCTCAGGGCCCATCTGGACGATGAGAAGCGAGCGGATCTGGCTAAGACACTCGAGCAGCTCCATGGTGTCCTGCATGGACACGGAGTTGATGGTGTAGGCTTTGGGTAGAGCGCGGATCAGCTCTCCAAGAGCGTCGTACTGCCGGTGCAGCAGGCTGAACATGAGCCGCACCAGCTCTGGATCCTGGATGAACGACTCCTGAGCCCAGTGGATCATTGTGTGGGAGATCAGCTCCTGCAAGGTGCCTGAAACACCACACACACAAACTGTAAACTTAATGTCAGTGTTTTAGTTATAATCTGGTAGCAATAAATAGAATTAATTATGGTTAATAATGTTGTTTATAAAAGCGTCAATCAATCCGATGCAAATCAGTGCTCACTAGGTTTCTTCTCCTCCTCTGGCTCCGTCTCTGTCTCCTGCTTTCTCCTTCGTAGTCTCTTCACTTTTTCGAGCAACCTGAAGAATCGTCCACGCAGAGACGAGTCCACGTGCTCTTCCTCCTCCTCTTCCTCAACATGAATACCTGAACAAGAGAACGAGAGCAAGAAAGAGTTTCTAAAAAAAGATGTCCTGGCTCAGTGGCGTAGAGAATGGCTAAGTGGGTAAAACTACAGTGGGGTTAGAGTGAGTGACTGACCGCAGTGAGCCAGCAGGTCATTGTGAAACATCTGATGTTCGGCACGGACTTCCTCAGGAACAGGACTGTCCTCTTCATCTGGACAATTCTTAAAATTCATCAGCATGTTCACCTATAAACACAGACACACAGTCAGTTTAGAGTTCATAATGCACTCTCATGCACAGTATAAAAGTAATATGTGTGTGTGTGTGTGTGTGTGTGTGTGTGTGTGTGCGTGTGCGCGTGTGTGTGAGTATGCAAGTGTACCTGTTCTTGTGGTGGTGAACGGAACTCTCTGGTCTTGCGAGCCGTCTCTGCCGCTGTCATGGTGAAGGCCTGCATGAGCTCACCATAACGCTGCCTCTGATTGGACTGAACCTGAGTCACGAACCTATCAGAGAAAGCGACAATGGCCTCTACGCGGTGACGCAGCTCACAGTCGCAGAAATACTGCAGCAGAGTACACATCTAAGAAAGAGAGAGGGAGAAACACGAATTAAAGTTGGGAGAGTGAGTTATTTTTCATAATTTGGTAAACAAAGTAATAATATTAGACAGCTAACGTGAATTTATTTTATAACACTTGCACATCTATGTGAATAAGTGAATAAATAAAATGTTTTTAAAACTAAACATGAAAGTTGATGTTTTATGTAGAGAAATACCTGCAACTTTACAGACTCAGGTAGTTTCATATGCAGTAGCCCCTCCCCAACTTCCGCCTCCTCTTTAGGCTCCTCCCTCCCCACTATAAGCCCAGCCTCTGGCTCAGCCTGTGGCTCCGCCCCTCTATGCTCTACTTTCTCTTTGTCAGCTTTCTCAGGTGCAGGGTGCTCTTCCTCATCTCCCTGCTCTGTCTGATCCTCCTCATCTTCCTCTTCCAGTTCTTCTTCCTCTTCTTCCTCTTCTCCCATTCCTTCGTCCTCAGTCCACCCATCCACCCGTTCCTCCTTTTCTTTCACCTCCACTCCTGCCTCTTTAGACGCGAGCTGCTGCTCTCCTCCTTCTCCGCTCTTGTCCTCCTCCGCTTGACCGCCTTTGTCCTCTCGGAACACGGTGGGCTCGATGAGTTTGAGGATGTGTTTCACGTCCTCGTCCTCAAACACACCCATGATGAGCAGCGTACTGATCAGCTTCAGGATAGGAACGAAGTGGAACTCCACGCTGCCCCCTACAGGATCACGCATGGCCTGGCCTCCGTCCTGCACCGCCTCCGTTAGCATGCTCAGGGCGTGGTCTTTCAGAGTCTAGAGAGAAAAAGAAGGGCTGTGGTTATTTAGTTCAATCAGATGTCTCAGGTATTGTATTTCATGCTGTGATGGAGTGATTACAGCCAATCAGATCTCTCCATACCTGCAGTGGTATGAAAGGGCTGAGTGTGTACAGGTCGGCGTTGGTGCCCACAAAGCCGGTGTGTGAGAACTGCAGTGTGGGTCTGAGGCAGGTGGAGCGTCCCACGGCGGGGAGTGTGTGAGCCCTCAGCGTGATGGAGCGTGTCTCGTCAGTCATGGGTACGATAAACTCCTGGTTAGTCATGAGGCGGTTCCTCTTAGCTGACTCCAGGTGCATGGAGATGAGCAGGTCGTAGTAGCCGCTGCGGATCGGGCCGGGCAGGTACGAGTTCTCTATAGCGTAGAAGAGCTGAGACTCGTCCACGTGGCTGCAGAGGGCGTGGGCCACACGGTTGTTTCCTAGAGCGCACACCAAACCATACAGCTTCAGCGTGTGGTGGTGAAACTTCAGCAGGTCGGTACGCTCCGAAAGCTCCAGGATATCAATACACCTACAAGTGTTAAGAGATGCCAACAATCACCACAGTGCGTTAGAAGTGTATAGGCGTTAACGTCTAAATGAATTAAATTCTCTCATGTACCTGTTCTCCTCTGGAATGTGTAGGGCCATCATGGTGAGCGGGTCTGTGCACTGCACCATCCAGCCAAGTCTCTCACTAACGCGGCCCGTCTGAGGGGACAGGAAGCGGTTTGGCATGCGGCTCCAGATCACCGGGGTCAGCATCTGGACATCGAGGCGGGGAGGGCACTGCGGGACCGGATTCTTCCGATCGCTCCGAAACATGGCTGCCGAGATGGGCATGATATTCTGGATAGAAAAAGTGTCAGATTTTTTTATTTTAAGTTACATGTTCCTCCCCTAAATAACCTGTGACTGAAAATTGTGTGTTCTATGGCATAACTATTGGTGAATTAAGCCGAGTTTGTTCTCTGGTTGCACTCTGCATAACAGACCTTGAGCTTGCCGAGCTCCACCTGCAGCATGTTCTGGCTGGAGGGCAAACAGAAAACAGCAGGGAAGAGTTTGGTGTTGGGCTCCACCTGAAACACACCATCTCACTGTTAACACAGGTGTGCAGAGCCCCTCCAGAGCCCCAGGTAAATATTAGATACACTTGCTTTTGTGACATAGCATCTCTCACTTAACAGCCTGATGTGTTGCACCTGTCCTTACTTTGCTATTAATCTTTCAGTAAATTCCATGACCACTTGAAGGTATGAGTTTGTCCAAGTTTTATTTATGACTTTCCAAAATGGTGCAACTTGGGGTATTAAAGGTACACATGGGAAAACGTAAAATCCCAAAGAACAGGTAGTGGAAAAGCAGTGTCGTATTAACATTTGCTCACCTGGTAGAACGTGTTCACCTCTTTCCCATTGGCCGTGAAGGTCATGAGACCAGTGTCCAGATCCAGGAGGCAGCCAATGACAAAGTCCTCCTGAGTGATGCGTGTTTGTTGTGAGCCGCTGAACTCTCCGCCCCACACCATGTAACAGTTACTGCGCTTCATGCTGACCAAAAAAAAAAGAGCAGAAGCCTAAAACACAGGGATTATGCATGGAGCAAGGCATTATGGGTTAGATTAATTGAAAAAAAAAAATGGTTCACAAGTCTCGATGCAAAATGCACATTGTAATGGGCAACTGTTCACATTTCTGTTTTATCGGATATCATATTCATTAATATAGAAAATTGATGAGGTAGAACATAATGATGAACGATGATGATGGTGATTATGGTGATGATGGTGATGATGGTGGCCCACCTGTGGTGTATGTTGCCTTTATCATCACCTACAGTGACTGTGACGTTTCTCACTTTACTGATATCGAAATGAGGGTCATACTGGTGGTAATCAGGAGTAACCCAGCCTGCCCACACTCCACCGGGCTCCTGTCCCGCAAATATACGCACCGAGTAGTAATGCTACACACACACACACACACACACACACACACACACACACACACACACACACACAAACACACACACACACACAATTTGAGATGATTGATATAACCAGTGGAACCGATATGTTAAATGATGTTAAAAACATCAGTCTGACACAGTGACTACTGCTGCTATAAGATTTAATTCTCCTTTAAATTAAATAATTGGTCATCAATCAAAATTTGAGAAATTGCTGCCCGTACTGTAGTTGTGTTGGAAATAATGTCCACATCGTCTCGATCATCAGGGACGACGTCTTCCATCAGGCGAGGGACAGTGGGAACGACAGGCGGAGGAGCGATAAAAGCAGCTTTCTTCGCTTTGGAGAAAAAACTGTAAATCAAAACAGAAGCATTAACAGCTTACATTCAGTTTTCATTTAGATACTAATACTAATACATAACTGTTATTATTAACAAATACATTATTTATAACTGTAACAACTCCTTTTTTGTTGTCTGATAACTCTCATGACTATCGTTTAGTGCACTATAATTAACAAATTTACTGCAATTTGACAAAACGTCGTATTAGAACTCGATAAATGAGTAAAACTAGAAGTTTGAGTAGAGTCCGAATTTTGGAGTGTGAATTCTATGCCGTTTTTCTGAATAAATCCACACTCACCCTCTCTTTTTGCTCTTCTCTGTAGTGGTGTCTTTCTCGTTCTCCGCCTCCTTGGTGCCCGGCAGCTCTTTGGGTACAGACGGTTCCTTTTCCTTCTCCTCCTGCTCCCTGCGGGTGGCGCTCTTCTTCAGCAGCTCATATTCCGAGTTGGGGTCGACCTCCAGGGCCTCGTCCTCGGGGATGGTGAGGGCACGTGTCAGCGGCGTCGCCCCCGCCTGTACCTTGAACAACTCGTGGAACTCGATGGGCATGCTCAGTCTGAAGAAGAGCAGGTCCGTGTTGGCGTTCTGGGAGCCGAATGTCCTGTGGGTCAGTTTGAGACAGGGGGCGCTGTCCACTGTGCCGTCCACACGGGATACCTGCATGTGAACAGCCGGAGGAAAAAAATAACGGTACATTTTAATTAGTACTCAGTGTCAGAAAAATAACATTTCGATCATAATGTGTGTTTTTTAATGCTGTTAATTATGGAACTCTGTACCTCGATGTGAGGGTGGTCAGTAGGAACAGGAATGAACTGCGGCAGGCTTTTGCTGAACCACATGGTGATGTCTCTCTTCATGTTGATGGCGAAGGGCTCGAAGCCTTCTTGCAGGCCGCAGATAGTGAAATACCGCAGGCTGCTGACGTTCTGGCCCAGGTTGATCCGACCCACCTGAGAGAGGCCCAGACTACATACAGGGATGAAACCTGGAGAAACAGCACAAGCAAACAACACCACGACGGCTTTGAAGGAGCACCATTAACTCCCAGAGGTCAAACACCCAGAAAAACGATGGAGAAAAATGCTATAAACAAATTTAATTGGATTCCACCTCACATTAAATATAAACCGTAGCCCTGTCCTCGACCATAGTAACTGTATCATAAAGCCTTGTACCTTCTCCGATCTCGATGTCTTTGAAAGCCATCTCAGAGCCGGAGTCACTGATCAGCATCTCTCCGTTAAGCGTGAACATGATGTTCAGCTCAGCGAGATCAATCATGCAGCCCACGACGTCTCCCGGCTGCCACTGACGACCGAAGGGCTCGCTGCCCACATGCCAACGCTGACCCTGAACACACACAGAAACACAATTATCACTATCAAAGCGTCTATCTTTATATCATCTTACTCTAACGTGTGGATAGCGACATTGCACATCAGACACGCAGGTTGAGGAAACAAAATAAATAAGTGATATTATATAATTATTTATTGTATGTATAAAATGTATTATATATAATTACATTATTATGAGAGAATGCATCTGAATACCTTGCACCCGTTAAAGACATAGGCGAGGTCGTCTGCGCCGAGCTCTTTATCAGTGTGGACGTTTGGTCTGGCCCAGCCGACCCTCATCTCCCCCACCGTCACTGCCTCAAACTCAAAGTACCATTTTCCCTGAGTCACAGCGTACGATTTCTCAGCCCTGAACACGCGGATCTTATTCCCAGTGCCGTTACCAACATGGCCGCCTGAGGAAAGTCACACACTTCAGATCAGAGTGGACACGGACACGACTCTCTAAAGCAGTTCTCCTATCACTGCATATTTTACTGTGTCTTCTACTCTAACCGTACTCACTGCTCTCCTGGTCTGGAGGCTCGATGTTGTAGCCGTAACCGATCAAGGTTCGAACTGCGGCGCACACGGTGTCTCTGTTCGTCTTCTTGGTTTTCTCGTCCAGGAGATTATATGGCACTAGGCGGGGGTTACGCTTGTTTACGATGTCCTGAATATGATCATCACATGACAGAGAGATCATGAGTCCTTCACTACGTTTGGTACGTGTTTACAACTGCAGTTTTATCTTTTCATCAGTTTTATGCCATTATTAAAGGCCATTTATGCAAAATTAAAGTAGCGATAAGTATAAATAATACAGCCGACTGTAACCATTTCCTATAAAAGGTTAAAAAAAAAATACATGGACAGGTTCAGGTAGAGGGAACAAACCCGGAAGCAACGTTAAGGTGAATCTAACCTGTACGATGCTGTAAGTCCAGCCCTGGCGCACTCGGTCTCGAGCCCACACGTTGTGTCCGTTCTCAGCGAGTCGCTCCACCAGTGTGTTCTGGTTAGGGGTCAGCTTAACGTGGTTCAGGTCCAGAGGAGCGGGTTTGTAGCTGTTGCTCTGTGTGTAGCTACATTCAGGAGTTATAACATTAAACTTGAAATTTATGTCCATTTTTCTCTAATGAACATGAACAATCACTTTTAAAATCATATAGTCATAATCATTACAGAGGTGATTTTGGGAAATTAAAGACTGGTGTGTGTGTGTGTGTGTGTGTGTGTGTGTGTGTGTGTGTGTGTGTGTGTCACTGACGTTTTGGGCAGTTTTATCCTTTTCAAATTTTCCTCCGCTTTTTCATCTCCCATTCCAACATGGCAACCCAGCGCAAGAAGAGTTCTTATGGAGAGACAGACAACCGAACAAAAGTTTACACACCCAGACACATATCTATTAGATATCAAACATGCAAGCATACACAGAACACACACACACACACACGTGTCTTCTCACTCACTTGAGCGTTTCCCCTGACATTGCCAGGTTGTAGTTCCTCTCTGGTTCTGGAAGGCTCTGGAAGTCCACCAGACACGGATGCAGCTTTTTATTATCATCACGGAACTGAAAGAAATAGTAAATGAATAAACATGAGCTCACTAATACGAGCCTGTGAACTGATCACAATACTAAAAAAATCATAATAAAAATAAATAAATAAATAAACTGTCAGACCCACAGAAGGTGACACACGCCGTAAAGCTTAAAATGTGCAGCTTATAAAAATGTAGGAAGATTCACTGTATTTATTTTAATATTGTATATTGTGTATGGGGATATGTTCTCACAGGTCCGTAAGTCCAGCCCTGTTCGATGCGAGTTACAGCCCAGAGCTCGTGGCTGTTCTCTGCCAGTTTTTCTCTGATCCGCTCCAGATGTGGAGGAAGAACAATCTGTGTGTGAAATCAAACGAGGAAAACGCACAGATTAATGATGACACACAACAAACACACAAATAGTACAGTATAATCGTAATATTAAAGTCAATTATCAAAAATTAATACCGGGTAAGATTCCAACACTCTTCACTAATCTATGGCAAAAGAATTTAACAGAAATAAAGAGAATAGAATGTACAGCAGGCTTCTGTGTGTAAAAAAAAAAAGGTGTGGCTAAATCATGGACGAGCATACTGACGGAGACTATCAGGCTTTAATCATTAAAAGATCACACGAACTAACAGTGTGTATTAGAAGTGTAGTATGATCTAGAAGTGTAGTGTATAGTATGCAAAAAAAAAAAATTAAATGATTGGCATCGCAGTCATATAAAAAATGTGTCTGATTACTGAATTATAAACAGTTCTTCTTGATGCACTCGGACATTTAGATCTGACTCTATAAGATCAGCTGTACCTGCACGGTGTCCACAGGATTTGGAGTGAAGGCGGTGTGGGACAGAGACTGTGTCGGGCCCAGCAGGTTCCTCACATCATTATTCAAGTCGTTTTTATACTCCTTAATGGGTTCGATGCGAAGTTTGTCTTTGGGCAGCACAGCCTCGTAGCACGGAGCATATCCAGGCGGTGGAACAAACTTAAAGTCTCCATGGCGTCCACCCAGGAGGAACCGGACCCTGGGTGAACAACAGAAAACTTACATATGGTCACTCATCTGCTTCATCATAGGGATCAGTGTTAGAGCTCTAACAAATCATACTGAGGGTATTCCATCTTAATATACTGTACGTATTAATATTAATATTAATATGTATATATAAATGTATTTTAACATATTCCGTATATATCTTTCCAGCTGTGAGTATTTATTAGGATATTCTATCACGCTGGAGTTTCATTAGAACATGCTGAGGTTCTTTATAGGAAATTTTGAGGTTCTACTAATCAATAAATGATGCTGAAGTTCTTCTAGATGGTGCAAAACTGTTTTACTTGATTCCAGCGGAGAAGCTAACGACAGGGAAGAAGAGGCCGTCCAGGTTGAAGTTCTCGAACATGCCCTGAACAGGATGCCCGTTAATGCGGAATGAGATACTGGGCACGCTTAGATCCAGACAGCAGCTCACTACATCTTCTGCTGCCAGAATGTGCTGATTGGGCGACGCCACGTGTCGAGGGACACGCCCTGCATGTTTGACAAGAACAAGTTTTACAGACAACAAATCCTCCCTAAATCAGATTTAAATAAACAAGGATTAACGTGAACTCACTGATACACCTGGCCAGATGAAAGTCTAAGCCCATCAACAACTTTTTTCCAGTAACAAGAAAATAGATTTTGTAACCTATTATTTAGCCTGTATGACTCTATACAGGTTCCTCACCCGACCACAGATGGAGGCCATCAAAGCTGTAGGAGTAGAGGTCATCTCCTACACCATTACCGCCCCAGCCCTCTCCTCCACCAGGGTACGGGCTGTAACCCTCAGTCAGTGCCCAGCCCACCCGCAGGTGACCCGCCTGGGCCGTCAGAAACGGCTCCACGTGATCCACGATCAGCTCATAATACCACTTCTTATACTGTGTGGATCCCTCACAGGTCCCCAGGAAGATGTTTGGCCTCATGCTGCAAAACAGAAAGAAACAACAAAAAGTATTAACTGTTTCTGTGCCTCATAAAAACACGGAACTGCAGAAAATTTAAGGTAACTGTATCATGTTCACAATAAAGCTAAAGGCTAAAGTACACCACATGTAGCAAACACTTATAGGCATGTTCTCCATTGAGGTCATGCGTTTTTATGCGATAACTTGGCTATAACATACTTTCTAGGTATAAGAGTCCATTCTTTACGTTCTTAGTGCTGGGAAACAGTCCAGTTGTTTCTCCTAAATAATCACCTTGTGACATAATTAATGATTTGCGTTTGGAGCAAAAGGTCGCGACGTGGAAGTAGATTCTCTGTGATGAGATTCTGATTGGACCTCACAGCCACACCGTTACACACACACAGCGAGCAGAGTACGTCCAACACCTAGAGAACAGAGAGAACGGAGAACCGGGATTAGGTACAGGTTAGAGCGTCTGTGAGAGGTGAGTGGTGATGCATACCTTGTGATTGCGTCCATGTTTGTCCAGCAGAGCGATGATGGACTTGATGTGGTTCTCCTGGATAATGTTTAACACCTCAGGGCTTTCGATGAGAATGCAGTACAGCACCTCCAGAATGCCTGCAGCAGGGTCGTGTTTGAGGATTAATAAACAGAAATAGCTGATGGCAGTGCACATAGTAAACTGTTACACCCGACCCTATACAGTAACAGATTGTTTACCTGATGACGCCTCCAGTCGGTCCAGTTTGCTGACCAGCCAGTCCAGATTGTCACAGAAGAGTGCGCAGTTCGCTCTGTTCCCTCTAATCAGAGATGCTACAGAGAACACACACTTCATCTATAACTGCATCACACAATTAACAGTATTTATAAAGTTACCTTTATCAAATGTAGCGACACTTTATATATATAAATATATATATATATATATATATATATATATATATATATATATATATATATATATATATATATATATACAGCTTTATAGTGCACTAGTGTGTGTTGGAAAAAAAAAAAAAAGAGAAACGTAATTAAAACAGTGGTCTCTGGCTCCCTCTAGTGCCAAGAGGTAGTCGGGCAAGGTTTCTGGTTGTTCTCTGTCTCCCTCTTGTGATGGCACAAGGCTGAAGTAGCTGTCCCTTTACAGTCTATGTTTATGTGTGTGTGTGTGTGTGTGTGTGTGTGTGTGTGTGTATGTGTGTGTGTGTATGTGTGTGTGTGTATGTGTGTGTGTATGTGTGTGTGTGTATGTGTGTGTGTATGTGTGTGTGTGTGTGTGTGTGTGTGTGTGTGTGTTACCCAGAAGCTCGTAGAGCAGGTTAACTATCTCCTTCCAGGACTCAGCTGCCTCCTCTCCAGCGAACTCGGAAAAATGAGCCGAAGTGTTGTAGACATTCAGACGATCAATGCAGTCCAACACCAGTGAGATCATTCCCTTCACACACACACACACACACACACACACACACACACTGATCATTCCCTACACACATATGCATCCTAAGCATTCAAACATTCCAATTCCTTCTATGATAAGGCTGTAATATCGACCTTGACCAGAAAAGCGCTTTTTCCATATAATCATGCATGTGTTTGGTTTGATATGTGTGTGTGTGTGTGTGTGTGTGTGTGTGTGTGTGTGTGTAATGGTCTACCTCTTCCTGAAACAAGTTCTGTCTATTTTTGAGAGATCTCAGCTTGCTCTGTTTCTCCTCATGCTCCAGCTCCTCCTCTGGAGGTCTGAAGTAGAAGATCAGATCCTGCAGCGAGAGGACAACAGACTCCAGCGGGAGAGATGGAGGAGGAGGAGCAGCACTTTTATTCTTCCCACTCAGAGTGTCCAAACTCCTGCAGAAGAGAGAGACGGAGAATGAGACTAGTAATGCTAAAGGTGCATAATAGCAGGATATTACTATATATATAACGAGAGCGGTTGAACTGTGTCATGGTGAGAGTGAGTGTACTTGATGAACTGGGTGAAGAGGCCAGCGGTGCTGTAGATCATTCTAGCAGCCTGAGACTCTTCAGTCTGAGAGCGAGCGACGGTCAGAGCGTCATCCATGTGACCTTCCTGATGAAGAATTGCCTACGCACACAAACCAGAACTTTAACACCACAAGTACGGCGCAATAACAACAGCAGTGCATTCTTTACATTCATGATCACCTACAACATGATTGAAAACAAACAGACATGATTTTAAAAATAATTTTATACTTTAATAAAGCAGGATAAACTAAGTCACTATAAAGAGCTGGTTTAATTCCTAATTATTGCATTCAATTCAATCAATTCATGCTTAGTGTATAACAATATCAATTAGGAACATTATGGACATACCAAATACTAATGAAGAATGATAGAATATGATCAACTAAAAACAGTTCTAGTAGAGCACTCAGACTTCTGAAGCCAACTGTGTATGTATACATAAAAATGAAAAAGAATATTTATTTCTATATCTATGCATATTCATATCCATATGTGTCCTAGTTACCTTCCGCTTCACAGGCCCCAGGCGAGCAGATTTAGCATCTACAGAGGCGTAGGTGAGCCACAGGCCTGTAGCCACATGCTGCACAAAGCACATGGACTCGCCGTACTTTATCTCCGGAGCACCCATCCCTTCCACATCACGCTTCTGAGCCACTTCTGTCTTCTCCTGCTCCGACAACACACACGGACAGACATCACAGATCACCACAACATCACTAAGACGCACTTGTTTGCTTATACGTTTTAATATCCAGGTTAAATCTCAATTAAATATCCCTCTCCTAATTGTAGTTGTATCTATTTAATCCTCTGTTAGTGTTATGTACTTTAATAAAGTGTTGTTTTTTTTGCAATAGAAACACTGAGGCTGATCACTGAACCTCCAAAACGACAACTGCATGAACCCACATGTGAATGCATGCAGGTTTGCTGTCTACAATCAGTTCGACCAGCTCAATATTTAAATATTTCAAACGTACAGACTTCAGCAGAATTCTGGTCATAAGCACAGGAACAGAGAGGAACAGAGGGAGTATGGAACAGTGGGGCTTTGCATCAAAGGCAATACTTTTAACCAGATTTGCTATGCACTTAGTTAGTGTTTTGTTTTTTAAAGTGTGCTATATCAAAATATTTTACTTTCAAACTTATTTTTAAGTCAATATAGTCACTTCATCTCTAGTCTGTTTCTTTTGGAGTAATCTGCAGTGTCTGTAGTGATTTCCCATTAAAGATCATTTCATCCGGGGTCTGGTGTGTACAGAGACACTCAAAACACTGACCTTTGAGGCTCGAAAGCAGAATGCAGAGCTCTTTGTGTTTGCTTTCTCTGGATCCACCACCAGCAGGCCTTTCTCATCATCTAAACACAAATATCGACCTGTAGTGATGTGACGCACTCTGAATGGCTGACCCCATTTAATATGGCCGCCACTCCATCTGTGGCACAAAGAGGAAGAAACAGAGGTACGGCTTTTATCAAATAGATCAGATGAAATGTAAATGCAAAAATGCAGGAGTGTGTTTATGTTATATTAAGTAACATTACACTGATGTTCCATATTTTCCAAACATACCCAATCCGGAGAGGCTCGAGTCTCCACAGAGATCTGGCATGACTGCACACTGGTCCTCCCTCGTAATGGGCATTTCTGCACATTTCACACACAGCAGACCCAACACACCAAATTTATTAAGAGAGCATTTACAAGTTATGGTAAAGACTAGTGGGTTTCATCACCTGTTCTTCATCATCAGTCCCATGAGAAATTGATAAAGCTCTACGTATGAGCTTGCCATAGTGTGTGTGTTTTTTTTTTTTGTGTGTGTGTGTGTGTGTGTGTGTGTGTGTGTGTGTGTGTGTGTGTGTGTGTGTAGAGGTTGACCGATTAATCCACACCGATAGGTTTTCCCGGCTGCGTTCGTTGCAGGAGCTGCTGAGAAGGGTCCCGCTGTAATTATACAGTACGAGAGCGGCCTCTAGAGGCGAAATAAAAACTATAACTGACAAATTTGTTGTGTTATTTGAAGTGTTTTTTAAATTCATTTTGGATGTCTCTATTTTTATTTCTTATTTGGATTGTACTTTTTGCTTCAGTTTGGATGTATATCTTATTTACTTTAATATTTATTAATAGTTAATATATATTCATATTTATATATTTATTTTATTTTTAAAAAGTACAGTAGATTTTCATGATACAGTCAGCACTGTTTATTTTTGTAATAAATTTCAGCAATATTTTACTTTGAGTGCTATGTTTTTATTCAGTATAAATTTTAAAAACTATCAGTTGATTAATTAGTTATCTGCAGGTACTGCCCAACTTAGTTATCGGTACCGGTAAAATCCACTATCGGTTGATCTCTGTGTGTGTGTGTGTGTGTGTGTGTGTGTGTGTGTGTGTTCTCTCACTTGCGCTCTTCCCCCTGTTCAGCAGCAGGAATGGCCAAACACTCATCCATGTGGCCATGGAAGAGTCGAAGCACGTATCCTCCAGTCAAATACCCTGAATAACAGTGAAACAGAGAAAACAACACACGTAAACCCTCAAAGTGCAAAACATAGAAATAAAAAAGGCGTTGAGTGCAACACTAAATAAGTCTGAATATCCTTTCACTTACCTTCAACCAGCTCACATCCACTGGACACTGGGTTCATGTTCCACAGCGTCTGCATGAAGGAGGCGTCCACCATGAGATCTCCACTCGCATAGGACAGATGCTGCAATCACACATCATAATCAGAAAGCAAAAGTGATCTGTAAGTGATATTGACTCCAACAATATGCTCATCTATTTGTTAAGTGTTAAAAGCATTGTTTACTAGCTTTTCTATTTTGTCTGTCTTGTGACAGACCTGCTAGGCATCTTACTCCATCATGGCTTCCATGGCTACAGCTAATTATTTTGTCATATTGTTTATATGTAGAAACCATTTAAATTTGCTCATAATAAAAAAGACAACAATTATTAATTTTGTAAACAGGACTAGCACCCTAGTGACCAATTGGACATATCAGTCCATTTTCATATTGAATTTGAAAACTATTTGTTTGTTTTTGCTCAAAAAAGTTAAAGTGAATACGTACCAGGTACCTTTCAGATGACACACTGACCAGGATGAGGTCATCACCCACTCTGACCTTCTCACCTTCTGACCTTTGCTTAGAAGCAGGATGGATCGTCCACCAACATGCCTCACCTACCAGACATACCAGCACACCTGTCAACTTTCACACACTCCATGCTAAATCGGATTGTCAAATTTATTGTGAACTGTGCTAGTTACCTGTCGAGTCTTCCTGTAAGCCAACATCAAAGGCCAGCTTGTCTGTGAGGGACCGTGACGTTGTCAAACAGCTCAGATACTGCAGCAGAGTGAGAGGAGACAATCTTATTAAATCCACAAAATAATAAATTACAGTCTCAGTGCGCAACCAGGAACTGTTTTTATTTCATTAGCTGTCAGAAACTAATACAATTTTTAATTTTTACAAATACAAGTAAAAATGTGTGTTTTTATTGACTTTAAACACAAGGCAAGATCAACATCACATGATAGATAACATTTATGAACATTAGAATTGTGTATTAGTTGTTCAATAATCAGAAAATAGACCAGTCCTAATGGACCCTCCATAATGAACTGGGTGTCTGTTTAGTGTTTACTGAAATAATGCTTCTTGAATTGGTGTTTGAGCATTATCTTCATAAAATAAATCTGGTTCAGAGTCCATGGGATGTTTTTACAGTGAAAGGAGTCCATGGTTTAAAAAGTTTGAGAACCCGTGTACCAGAGGTCTTATGGCTCACCATGCCCGAGTGTGTGTGTCTGAGCAGGATGGCGTGTCCATACAACAGCGTCCGATGGCCTCCGCCTTGTGATGACTTTAATTAAGAGAAGACGTCATAATAATCCAGTCAGCAGGAGGAAATATAGTACTTTAATATAATATCTTATAGCCTAGATTATTAGTAACACAATCACAATGTGAGAAGAAAACAGTTTGGAAAGAATGAAAAATGTAACATACCCATTTATCCAAATCCACATCCTAATGAGGGAAAGAAGAGGGGAATAATTATGGTGAAAAAACATCATATCCAAACAAGTATTCATCATTCTTTAAACCTGAATAAACTGGGACTGTTCAGCTTAAATCATGACAATGCAACCAGACATATCTACTGTATACAGCTAAAGTTATGCTATACCCGCATAGACATGTCCTCACAATATATCGTTACTTCCAGGTGAAATCTGCCAGAAGTAATTGTGCAGTATTTTAAAGAGGAGTTGCTACATTTTTCTGATAAAGTACTGAATCATATTATACACCTGCTGAACACGTCAACACTTCATTGTGAATAGCTGTTAGAAAATGATATTCAATTTATATTTTATACCTCGCTGGTATGAGAGAGCATCTCCTGTAGAGCACGTACAGATAACGACTGCTCCAGGATGAAGACACAGATAGCCAGGTCGGGTGGCACATTCTGAAAAATAAAACCTGATCGCTCATATATCCATACAAATAACACACAATAACTGATCACAAATAGATTTGCATATCTATAAATTCTGCGGCAATGATTTCTAATTTTGAGCCATATATAGATCATTCAGCAAGCATGAAGGAGACGTTTAAAGCTGATCAGCCGTTACCTGAGCGTTAGATGTTGTCTCGAGGAAGCAGAGTCGATTTCCAAATCCCTCACAGGACAAGCAGAGTTTAATCTGCTCCTTCAGTATAGTGGCTGTACACTGCAGCACCACCTGATCCTCCTGCACACACACACACACACACACACACACACACACACACACACACACACACAAAATGTATGTATAATGCCACTATAATAATATAAATAATAATAATAATAATATAGAAATACAAAAAAGAAAAATAATAATAATTATTATTAGTAGTAGTAGTATTGCAGATACTATCCAGCTATCCAATTGTATCACATGCTATTTTGAAACACAAAATATGTAATAATAATAATAATAATAATAATAATAATAATAATCGTTATAACATTTTGGTTAATTATTAAATATCATTGTTAAAATAATTTTACCTGCTACAGCTACAGCTAACATGGCTAACAGACAGCAAAGTTTCAATATAGGAATTCAGTAGTTTAGCAACCTAGAATATCAAACATCAAAGCCCCATAACTGTCGACTAACAGATTAGTTCAAATATTAGTAGAATATTTTTATGTCCCCTATTATATTAATATCATTTACTAATGTACTGTTGTATCACGCTACCAAATGTTTGACATTTCGCTTCCTGAGGTAATCATTGTGTCCGTTAGAGCGCGGCCGTTAGCCGTTAAAAAAAAAGCGCCAGTTTTTGAATTTTTGAATTGAGCGCGCGAGGCTGGTGGAGGCGCCACAGCTGTTCCTCATCAGCGTCACTCTGATTAAAGCGCTGAGGGACTTTAGCCTCTAAAAACCTCATCACTTTAAATTATTCAAGAGAATTAACACTAGGACTAGGACTAGGACAGTTTAAATAAATAAACAAATAAATACTAAAGGAATACAATCCAGGCTAATGTTAATTATTTCGTAAATCATTCTCTTATAATACACCTCAGCTCTCTAGCATGCTAACAATCAGAGACAAAAACCATTCAGGTTTTTATGAATACTGCTCGATATAAAAGTGATATTAATTATTTACTATCATCATTAAAACTATTTTAGATAATACGACTGATATCCAACCAACTTTCAATTATGTGGTATTTTAGATTAGTTACTTAGAGTTTAGCAGCCTAGCTAATGAGTTAGAAACCAAGTACAGGTCTTGATTTGTGGATATAATATCAGTTTCATGTCTCTTAATATATTATAGTAATATACTATTTTTTAAAATCATATTACCAAGTATTTGAAAAACAAAAATTGATTATATTAATCACTGCATAATACTTCAAATAAAAACAATGAAAATTGTGAGCACAGGAAAAAGTACGGTTTTTCTTAAAACTTTCCCACTTCCCACCGTACACTCGGTACCTTGTCACCTTTGTACATTTATTATGTTTTGTTTGTTTTTTTCCTGGGGGGGGCGGTGGTGTTGTTGTTGTTGTTGTTGTTTTTTCTTGGAAAGGTTCATGCTTTGTTATCTATTGAAGTATTACTATAAAAGTTAACTACAAAGGTACAATAAATGTACCCTTGAGGGTGGCACCCCAGTGAAAAGGAAAGGTACAGTATGTTTTTACTGAAAATAAGTTAAATGCTCTGACTGGATTTTTTTTTTTTTTTTTTTTTAAGAAAATCATAATTTATGCAAGGCTATTTCAAGTTCCATGCAATGCCACATCTGTAATGATGATTTACAATTCTGATGACATTTAATCCTAGTCCTGGGATTAATGTTTGTTGTTTGTTTGTTTGTTTGTCCATGTTTGTTGTTCACGTGTTAAAATGAGCGTCGAAGTGTGAGATGTCATTTTGTCATGGCAGTCATTTACAGCTTGATGGGGATCAGCAGATCATTCTGAATAACCTTGTGATGATAATCTGAGGCTTGAGTTACAGCCAGAGTACATTTTTAGGGGATTAAACGGGGTGTGTGTGTGTGTGTGTGTGTGTGTGATATAAGCATGCAAAACAGAGAAGTGCCATCAAATAATAATAGAAATACTCTGTGCACACTGTAGTCCACTACCACTGTTTAACACTGACACTGATCCAGTAAATGTCCATATGAAGTCTTTAATATGGCTTTAAATAAGTACTTATTATTAACTCCTGCACTGTGACGACAGTTATACACTGTACGCTATCGTTGTGTTGAATTATTGTATTGTATTGCATTGATTTGTGTTGAATTCTATCGCATTAAAACTGTTCTGAATGTGACCCCATAACAAAGCTCCCAATAATGCCTCGCATCCCCATGATCACTATCATTAAATCAGAACATCGTGTCATACAATGTTTAAATAGACAGAAACACACAGCTGTGTCTGAGAGAGTCACTAATCCGTCCTCACAGTGTAAATATAGAGCTGGAGAAAGAGAGGATGTCACTTTACAAACACTATTCAGCCTGAGAGCGGTACGAGTTTCATACAACTAGACGTTTAGCAACATGTTAACATGAAGTTAGCATGTTTAAACGTGTGTGTACAAATACCAAAATCCTTTTATATATATATATATATATATATATATATATATATATATATATATATATATATATATATATATATATATATATATATATATTTTAAACACAGTTGCTTTAATTTCCACCTCTCACATTCCCAGACCTGCCTACACACTGATGCTGAGACTTTATCATACACTAGGTGATTTTTGTACTCCACTTATTACCTATTTAGTTGTACAGCTGAACAGTGACATCTGTGGTAAAATTATCATCACATACTATATATAAACAGCATTGTTTTTGGTTTTGTGTCATCTTGCTCAGAATAATGGTAATATTTATTACATGCTGCAGTTTTATTGTAATTGTGATTAAAATCTGGGGGGCGGGGGGTGGGTCTTATTATATCCATAATGATATTAAAGTTGTTTTTCATCATCTGTGATGGTCATACTCTACACTACATTTGAAATCTATTAAATCAGTTTCATAAATAAAACCAATTACTGTTATTATGTTCATTTATCATAAACTAAATTCATTAAGGTTATAAAGTCTTTGTTTTGATTACAGGTCGAACTGTGGAGGTGTTTCATAAAACCCTAATGAAGCTGTTTTGGTTTCAGGGTCATAAATCACAGCCCGCGGTCCTCTGTGTGTGTGTGTGTGTGTGTGTGTGTGTGTGTGTGTGTGTGTGTCTGTCTCAGCTCTATTATAAATAGATAACAATGCCACACACCTGTTCATGCCAATCAGCAGCTCTATAGCAAAGGAAACAGGATCCAACAAACTATATGTGTTATATTTAACACATATTACTTATGGTGAAGATTATTGCGTGTAATGATAATTACGATATTATCACAGTATAGTATTTAAAATGATAGTATTTAAATGTATTTAAATGAAATGAGTGTCAGCTTTATCCCTGTCTCACTTTACTGAGCTCTTGTCAGGATTGTGGGATTGAAGACGGCTGTCCTTATCCTGATTCTGAATTTATTTCTTCCAAATGAAACACAGAAGGAGTAGCAGAGATGTTACTCTGAATATTGTGTGTGCTGACTATCACAATGTGACACACGACCGATCATCGTGTACATGCTTACAGACATCACTAAGTAAATCTTACACCACCAACAAAACCCTGTGTACCACCAGAGCTCACACTCCTCACTCTCACAGCTCAAAACTTTTAGCTTCATCACAGTCACTGAATAATAAATTGAAATTAATAGACTGAAAGTTGAAATAGTTTTCTCCAAATGCTGTGTTCTATTAGAGCTGCCTTCTACAGATCCTTCTTGGAGAAAGCAATCCCATAATTCTGTTCACCGGGCAAGAAAAGTCTATGAAAGTGTGAACAGCATGGAGGACAGGCATTTGATGTAATATTGTAAATAATATCAATAAGATACAAAAATATCGCACTACAACAGACTGAAAGCTCTGGTGATGTGAGAGCTCTGATTAATCAGTGACTATAACCCAGATCTTACTCACCGTCCGTACAAACTGAATCTCTTCTTCTCCTTCTCCTCCTTCAGCCATGGTGTCTTCCCTTTATCACTCTCTCTCACACAGACAGTCTCACTCTCTGTTCACTCCACTAGCCTGCATTGTGTGTGTGTATGTGTGTGTGTGTGTGTTTTGAAGGACATTCTTTAGCTGTAGTTCAGAGAGGGACCCTCTCTCTTTTTTTGCACACAGGCTAGTGGGTGGACACAACACACACACACACACACACACACACACACTCATCTCACTCAGTTTATTAACATAACACTTCCTGTGGCATTATAACCACCCACTCACACTGTGTCATAGGTTCACAATAGTTTGAAATAAACAAAATTTAATAACAATAATAATCCATAATAATATTTTTTATTTATATAACCCCTTTTACACACCCAGGGACACGTGTGTGTGTGTTCTTGTCTTGATCCAACATGAACATATGACAACTTCCTCTAATCTTCTATATGACACTCTGTATATTACTTAAACCTTACACTTCATTTTTAGTAATAATAATAATAATAATAATAATAAACAAAAACAAAATACAGATAAACAGAACAAGTAAATTTTTATTAAGAACAAACCAAAAGTTACAAAATGACGTAGTAAGCAGTGAAATAAAAGGCACACAGATAATCAATAGCTTTGTGACTGTATAAAAGCCGGTAAGGAGAGTGTGCTTCCTGTATATTAATACACATATTTTGAAAGTGGAGCAAAAACAGAGAGAAGCCATGCACAGAGGAAACGTGAGACGAGTTAGAGAGGTAACGGTTTCCATGTGGTCATGCGCACTTCGTGAGAAGGCCAGCGTGGAGAGTCTCTATAGCGCCTCCTGGAGCCCTGAGACCTGAACTGGAAGGATGGAGGTGAGAGGTCGAGGGAGAGCGAACACTTCTCACTCACAGTGCTGATGGAAAACACGCCGTCAAACGACAGGCAGCTGAAGGTCTTACACGGCGAGGTTTCACACTGTGGAGAGAGCGGCTCGGTTTCAGAGGCTGTAAAAGCGCAGGAGTCTGCAGGGGAACTGAACGACGCCCTCCGCTGGCTCGATGGTGTAGATCCATCAAACTGCACGTCCCAGTAGTTCTCATGCTCGTGGTGACATTCTGTGACGTGACACTGTTGCTCAAACATCTTGTCCAGGTCGAATTCTTCCACTTTCAGCGTCTCTGACATCACACACTCGTTAATCTGGAGATTTTCATCCTCTTCTGATTTCCGTGATGATCCAATCAAAGTCAGATCTTCTGAAGGATAAGATGAAGGAGAAGAAGGACTCGGTGAATGAGCTGGAAGCAGCTCATCGTTGGGTTCCTCGGAGTCTGTTAGATCGTCGTTAAGCTCCAGGAAGGCCTGCTGATCCTCCTGAACGGTTTCGTCACTGAACGAGCGGCTGAACCTTCTCGCTCCCTGTCTGCGCAGACGAACCGTCGGTGTTCTGAGAAACGAAGCCAGAACGCTGAGGCTTCTGAACCTCTCAACCATCGACAGCCGAGGATTCGCCTTCTTTAGATCTGAATCGGACCCTTTCTCCTTCTTCCGCTCGTGAAACGTGCCGTATCTCCTCCTCAGCCCTCGCCCTTCCTTTTCTTTCCCTCCAGACTTTTTGAGAGGCATACTGACAGACGTGGACCACATGTCATCATTAAACATGGTCTCGTTTGTTAGAGCTTCATGCTGGACTTCGTCTATCTCTTCTGAATGTGGATCTAAAACCACCTCGGGCATGCTGATGGAGCGTCGTGGTCCAGAACGCTTCTTAGAACCGCTTTTCCTATTTTTGGATTTGGAAAGTGTCTCTGTTTCCTGTTTCTCCTTCTTAACTTCATCTCCTGTCTTTGGACTTTCCACTTCCTGTCTCTGGCTCTCCTTCTGAATCACGTCATATTCCACAATGACTTCTGGGTTTCCGTCGTCGAGCAGAACCCAGTGGTCGTCGTCGTGCGCTTCCTCGCTCTCCTGCTGCCGATGTCCTCGTAACGCTTCCTCACATTCGGAACCTGATGCGTCATCAGGATTCTCCACAAAACTGCAGTTGAGAAGCTCAGGATCGTCGTCCACTTCACTCCCGATTACAACTGCAACACAGAAACAAACTTCAAACATAATGGTTCTGAAGCAAAACCCCCAGATTTACTGCTCCAGATTTTTAGGAGGCCAGAGAGAACATGAACACTGAGCAGCTCACGGAGTCCACATCAGTGTCAGTGATCAAGGAATGAACAGGAATACTGTCCGGTGTTATGAGTGATGTGTTCCTGTCAGGTCTCTGGTCCATAGGAGAATTTCTCACACAGCTGTTTTAATAACTGATCAAATAAAATCAGCTTATTTTTTGTCAGGATTTAAACGTGTTAAAATGTTAATGTAAAAAATAATAAAAGCTCCAAACCTCGTCCCGGTTCCTCTATCAGTATTAAGGGTATTTTCAGTGATGAGTCGCTGTCCGAGTTCGACAGAGTCTTCTTAATGATGTGGAGTTGTTTGCAGGAGCTCGAACACTTTTCAGGATCATCACACGGCGTCACACTGAGAGCCTGCTCAGAAATAACAGCATTAAACATCAACAATCAGCATCAAAACAGCTTCATAAAGACAAACAGGAACAAAATGTCATGTAAATGTTGGAAATCAAGTCCAAGAACTGATTTTTATTCAGTTTATTTCCTCCTGTTGCTGAAGAACTGGAGAGAAATCTATCTGGATATCCTGATCACTTCAGATTGTAAAATGAATGCATAAATAAGCCATAAATTTAAAAGTGTTCATTGTTGCAGTCTGTAAATGACACACACACACACACACACACACACACACACACACACACACACACTCCATTGGTACACAATCAGAACTTATTCAGACTGATATGACTGAGGAACTGGATTTGTGTTCGAGAGCGTACAGGACTGCCGCTGCTGCTGCTCGACATGGAGAAGAAACGGAGAGATCTCCTCCTGCGGTGTACACACTCCTCCTGCTTCGGAGCTCTAATGGGGAAAAACAAAAACAACACAAATTACATTTTATCATAATTCACCTTTTCATCAAAACCAAAGCAGAAATGTGAAAAGCGTGAAGACAGCTGCAGACTGATGTGAAACTCTGTGATCACTAGATTTAATCCCAGACGAGGCAAAGACGTGAAGTAATGAATCTTTTCTATTCCAGATGTTCCACTCACTCATAACTTATATAATTATTAAGATAAAAGCAAAGACAGAAGAACTCCATTAACTCTCATTTCATTTCACTGAAGTTGATCATTTCCTGGACACACACACACACACACACACACACACACACACACACACACACACACACACACACACACACAGCATAATAAACTCACCGATGTGACTTCCTCTGTGCTCGTATCTGAGTCCTCTTCTCTGAAACGCTGCGGTGGGAATCATCGCTGCTCCTCACCTCCTGAGGACTCGGACCTCCTGTCAAATCTGATTATATACAGTCTGATCATTATTCACTTTACAGTCAGGTTTATAATGAAGCTACACAGGATGGTGAGTAGATTAAACCTGTGTGGTACAGAATATAATCCTGCGAGTGTGACATAATGAACATGTAATATTATTTGCTATTTACTAAAAAAGCCTGATTTATTTATTCAATTTCCTGCTAAACTCTAACATCCTACAGTCACTTAGGTTCCAGAAGGTTTGTCAGGTTCTTGCAGGTTCTAGAGTAAAATCCAGCACTGTTCTCAAACCCAGAGTTATTGTGCGAGATCCTGAATAACTGCTTAAAATAAAGCTGCAACTTTACGCGTAAATAATCTCTTTAAGCCACTTTAAATGTGTTTATTCCGATTAATATGTTAATGTAAGATGGACTGTCTATACTTTATGGGTTTCTAATATGTTCTTTATGTTTAAATGAGAAATTCCTCTGGTGTAGGACTGCATGCTACTTTGAACTTTTATTTTTAATCATTATAACACTATCTTATTGCACTGTATTGTTATTTTACAATTGTTACTGTATTGCATTAACAATTTAGCTTCACCTTGACTTTCTGTCATAGTGTACTGGGTCTGACTATTATTATTATTATTATTATTATTATTATTATTATTATTATTACTCTGTGATTTGGCTGAAATGAACTCACCGTCTGCCGACTGGCTGCTGATGGACTGCGTGTCGTCTCGGAGGTCGTGCAGCGAACGCCTGCAAACTCAGAGAACGGAAATAAACATCAATAATGCAGAATACAGGACATCAGACTGAACTAAAGATCCTCATCATAGAAATCTGATGAAAATGAAGCCTGTAAGTGAAAATACAGAATAGGGTAAAATGTCCGTACCTCTTTCTGGCAGATCCACTCACTTCAGGCGCGCTGTCCTCTGAGGCTTTGCGCTTCACCGTGTTTGGAGACTGAGGCGTGGGACTTTTGGACAGCGGAGGTCCTGTTTAACATTTTAATAAAAAGCTGGTGTTTACGTTCACGCACATTAAACCTCTCTCACAATACAGAAACACAAAACTGCTGCTGGGGTTTAATCTGGACACAAGCTAACTCTCTACTGACAAACTCAGTACTTCAGACTTCCACTAAAACAGCACTTTAACAAAAGAAAAACAATGCAATGTCCCTTTTTACGCCGAAATATCAAACAGTCGAGACATGTTCAGTGTCTGGAGTTTGCTTTAATTACTGAAGCTACGAGGTGTTCATTCGAGCAGGAAAACCCAAAACACTGATGCGACACTGTAAATCTGAACGTTGAAGGATGATGATGATGATGATGACTGGGTCAGATGACGGTGCTGTTTTACCTGATGTGGCGTCTAAGGACAGAGGGGGACCAGTGGGCGTCCTGCCGGACTTCAGTTTAGAAAAAGCGTCCACAAATATCTCTAAAAATAAACACAAGCATTAAATAAAAGCAGAAAAACCTTTCTAGAATTCGAGACAGACGCTAAATGTCACCTCCGACGCTCCTCCTCCTCTGTCTGCACAGGCTGCTGTACACACCGAGTCTGGCTCGCTTGTTCAACAAAGCGCCCTCTAGTGGTGGTGTGAAATCGCTCGCCTCCACCGTTCCCGGTGTGTCCAGTACAAACGAGGGCACGACTCCTTGAAAAAAAAAAATACTCCGTACGTTAGTTAAACACAGAGAAATGTTAATCTGTGGAGTAAACAGATGTAATAATGAGCTGGAGGTGTAACCGATGCGCTCAGCGTGTAAGATCAGGGTCCTGATGGCTGCAGCCTGCTGCTCGAGCTGTTTCTCTCTGAGGACGGTGAGGCGACACGTCTGAGGCAAACACAGCAGCAGGTTAGGAGCCATGACCAGCGCTAAACTGCTCACCTCCATCCTGTTTTCATCACACCTGCACACACACACACACACACACACACACACACACACACAGAAGCGGACCGTGTTATCCATCATCACTACGATAAATAACATAAAAACACAAGTTGCAGGATCGTACCTGTGTGCCACGCGCCTGAGGAAGCTGCAGACGTAGCGCAGGGTGCGAGTGTGTACCGGAGGGAGCAGGGACGTGAGCAGCAGCGTGGCTCTCTCACTCGCACCCGCCTCCAGAGTCTGGGCGTGGCACAGCGCCACCTGCAGCTCACCTGCGATCAGCGGCTCAGGAAGCTCACGCAGGAACTGTTTCAGCAACGTCGCCACGTCACACGGCTGCAGCAAAGCATCATGGGGAGGCAAGAAGATCCGCTCGCCCTTCTCCAGGTCCGTCTACGAGAACACAGGAGGTCATGCTTTTCCTTCACGCTCTGGACCAATAGCGCAAGTCTCACATGCAAAATCCTACTATTTATATTTGATTTAGAAATAAAAACCAAGTATTTAAGCATTAAGCAGAAATCAGACTGATCACAAACAATATCTGCCTGGAGGAACGGTTCATTATCAAGCACACAAGACTCCTAACGTCTGTCTGGATAGCTAACACACCGAGTGACGCTCAGCATTTCCTCCAGCCAGGACCAGCTAACGTTCTTAAACTTATTATAACTGACAGAATATAGATATAAACTCTAGTCCGTGTTTAGAAACGAATGTCGTGTGTTTGCAGTGTTTTACCCTCAGGGCTCGGATTCGGCCCAGAGAACCGGTCTTCCTGAAAATCCCCTCAGTGTGCATGTGCTGAGATAAATACTCACACGCCTCCACCAGGAACCTGAAACCCAAACGCAAAACAATCTGCATCCAAAAAAATGAAGCGGACCCCTCACTAAAATACCGAAAAGTGAACATACAGCGGCACGGAGCCGTCCACTTCATCCACATGACGCTGAGGGAGAAGCTGCAGATCTCGACCGAATGCAAAGAGCTGCTGCGGAGTCTCCTACGATGGAAAGGTCAAAGGTCAGTCATGTGGATAAGGAACTTGCTCTGTCTATCTTCTTCCTTCACATGTTGTGTATTTAAGTGTTTCTAAAGTCAGTATTAGACCTGTGACAGGCATAAAGATCCACTTTCATTTGTAGAACATCCAAAACATTCACTCACTCACACACACACACACACACACACACACACACACACACACACACACACACACACCTCTGCTGTGACCCCACACACCCCAAATCAGGTTTCTTCCTCACATTTGTAAATGGTGGTATTTCTATTCACCTCCTCAACCATCAGCCTCCTCTGTTTACTCACTACAGTCTCGTGCACCTTCTCACAATCAGCTCATCCCAAATAATGTTCCTGCACTGTGTGTGTGTGGGGAAACTAAACCCTTAAGAAGTAACAGAAGACTTGACTGTGTAAGTGAGGACAGAGGACTGAGCTCTGTTCTACCTGCTCAGGTGTTCTCTCTCCGTGCAGGAAGCTCTTCCAGTTCCTCACGCGCACACCGACCGTTTTCAGCGCGCGCACCACCGCCAGCACGCGCGCTCGCTCATCCGGTAGAGCAGGCATGGCCAAACCGGCGCTATTTACACTTCAAACCCGACACGAGACACGCCGGAAATGCAGCTTAATCGCTAGCCCAGATCCCTGCTCGAGCCCATCGGAACGTCAACACGTGACTGGTCGGATTTCCGGTGACACAACTAATAATAAAACGTTCTGTTGCCTTACAATTTGTAAGCAACTTGCTAGTTACTACTTTCTATACGGAGCGACATTACTGCATCAGCGCCCTCTTGTGGACAATTTACTGTATCTGACCAATTAGAGAGCAACAATTTAATCACGTGACTTTATTTAATTTATTTTTTTTACTCTTTAATATTAGAAATTAATAAGGCTATTATAACCAATCTTCTGGAAAAATAAACAGTTTGAAGTCTTTCAGGCCATCACGTGATTTGGTATTAAAATGCATCAATTAATGAAACTTCCGCTGGCTAACCAATCAGAGACGGGCTTTCTCCTGCTGCGGTTTAATTCTTCATTTTTACAAGTTGCCTGCGATTATACTACAGATTTCACTCTGTTAATTTTACTGAAAGGCCATAACTCGCTCTGGTGAATAAAGAATTGTTTAGTTTTAGTTAATTCCATCTTCAGTTGGAGCTTTATCCTGGTCAGTGTGCTGGTGGAGCCTAGGAACACTGTGGACTAGTGATGTGTCGTTTGCGCAGGAGTCGACTCTTTGAACCGCCGCCTCTTTTGTTGGTGAACAGACTGGGAACCGATTCTCATTTCAGAAGAGCCATTTGTTTTGAATAAGGCCAAGATATCCTGACAATATACTATATCAGTGTTCTTTATTCATGATTCTGTGACGCCGTTCATCACACACAGTGTAATCAAAAAAGAAATCAGTGAATCTAATCAACATCTGAGTCGTTCGGCACAACGTGACGATGTAGAGTCGGTTCAGGTTAAGAGACTCATCTGTGTGTAACTGTAGTAGTGTATTATTAAGGAGGTCAGAATAATTAGACTTCTTTAAATTCTTCTTTAATAAAAGTTAAGTTCAGATGGAGAAAGTATTGCTTATTTATTTAGCCTCTGATGTTTTTATATATATTTAAAGCATTTTTTTTTAAAATAACAGTAAAGCACTGAACAATTATAACTATACACTGAACATTTTAAGCGACGGATAAGTAAACACCAACAACTTTGGATAATCCTGGAAAAAAAAAAAAACCCTGGCAGTGAGTCATTTGGGAACTGAGAGTCGGCTCTTATTGGTGAAATGAGTCGACTCATTTGACTCACAGAAAAAGAGTCGGAATTTCAGGCTGTGACTCTCTAAACAGGACCTCATCCATCAGTCTCGTCTCAGTGGATTATAAATCTGATCTGAGGTCAGTCAGTAGTGTATTTCAGTAAACAGAACAAAGTGTAAAGGTGATTAAAAACATCATTTAGTTCTTTTTGATGGTAAAAAAAATAAAAAAATATATTTAAAAAAAGCAGCAGAGCATCATGTTCAAAATAAAATGTTCTCTTTATTATTCAACATGACGTCTTTTTGTTGCTGCCCTTACACTAAAGCAGTGAGGTGTGTGTAATCAGTTTAATTGCACTGCACATGGTTATATCTCTGAATATTTTATTTAAATTTAGACAGGGTCAATATGGACATTTAAACACAGCACATCATGATCAGCATCTGCACAGAGACACAAACGTAAAAAACAAGTGTGTGTGTGTGTGTGTGTGTGTAGTTGGTGAAGCAGACGGTTTATTGATGGAGAGTTCTGATTCGAGTCTCAGCTCTTCGGTCAGGATGAAAACCAAAGAGGTCTGAAATTTAGAGTAGATTTTCTATAAATAATGAGGTTTGGTGTACGGAGTTTGGTGTCGGACGCTCACAGCTTCATGTTGGCCACAAAATCTTCTCCTTTCTTGATGGAACCCTTGAGTTCAGCCAGAGCTTCAGACACGAGCTTCTCCTCGAACGCAGAGAGCTTCCCCAGACCCAGGTTCTTCTCGATGCCGTTTTTCTGAAACGCACCGAAGAGGAGGAATTTAATTACGTCTCTCTCTTTACATCTGCTGAGTGAGGATCAGGTTTTTGTGTGTGTGTGTGTGTGTGTGTGTGTGTGTGTGTGTGTGTGTGTGTGTGTCAGTCATACCCCGAGCAGCAGAGGTGTGGAAAAGTATTTACACTCCGTCTCCTCTGATCGCACAAACGCACACTCCACCACTCCCTCTTTCCCGTTCATGGCATCAAGGAGAGAGAAAGTGAAGCGAGCTCCAGCATAGGCCATCGACAGAGTGGCAGAACCTGAAACACACACACACACACTATATTATTAACCCTATGGAATCCTCAGACCGCCCTCGTGTCCCAATCAGTCACAACATATTCTCATGAATAACCTGGAGATGGTGGCAGGAAGAAATCAACCTGAGCTTCCACATGATATCTAGACTATGTCTGTATCCTTAGTGGAAGCGAAGATGTCTTGTTTTAAATATTATACAAGATTATTTACTTATTTTGCACCTCTTACTTTAGGAAGTAACAAAACCCCATTCTGTTCAGGGTGTTTTCCTCATTTATTCAATAAAAATGTCATTTTTATACACTATTCTGTTACAGCAATGCAGTATCTAAAAAGTTTTTAAAAAATGGTGGGTTTTAAAAGCCAAGATTCTGCTGAAAATGATGACAGCAAACACTTAAAAAAGGTGATGTACTACAGCACCTTAGACTCCAGAGGGATAAAACACACAAAGTTCAGCTCAGAGGCAAACACTGTGGTTTACGTTTCACTCTTAAGTTTTAAAAATGCTAATAAAATACCTTGAATGGAAAAACCTGGAGAAAAAAAAAAAAAAAAACCCTAAATAATAAAATCACACACGTGTCTGTTTGGCCGAGGTGGAAAGGTTCGTCTCTGGATAACGACGGGTGTTGTTTTAAAAAAATGTTGGGGTAGGAGACACGCCTCACAGCGCTGTATCTATACAGACTGAAATAAATGAAGGACTGTGTACCTGCTCCAGCTTTGGCCTTCACCACCTCAGTTCCTGCCTCCTGAATTCTCTCGGTCAGAGCGGAAAGCTGATCGGCGGGAAACTCCACCTTGGGGGTGCACTACAGAGCGCAGACACAACACTCATCACTTCACCTAATTAACACACTGAAATATAACACACCGTCAACACCATCCGGCGAGTGTGATCACGTGGAGTTTCACACTTTCACTTTATTAAAAACGCATGTCCGAGAGTGCATCCTCCTACGGCTAACGTTACAGAAAACATACTGGAAATATTTTTAAAAACCTTTTAAAAACATCTCAAGTCTTACTTTTTTTTTTTTTTATTTCCACACAGGAAGCAGGTTAAAAAAAAAAAAAAGCTAAATAAAAATCACATTAAAACCACATACCAATTATGTAAAACATTATTTGAATAACGATACCTATTTGAGCCATGAATTAGATATTTTTTATTTTTAAACAATTATATGAGATTCTAAGTACCATAAAAGTGTCCGCACAGCCATGTCTGAAGGTTTAGGGGCGTATTTTGAGTTTTAAAATAATTTTCTCCCTCATTTTAAATGCAATAATGTATGTGTTACCATCACATTTATGATGTGGATGATATATTAAAATAAATAAATTAATTAAAAAACAAAACAAACAAACAAAAAAAAAGCCTAAAAATAAATAAATAATATAATGGAAATAGCT
Organism: Cranoglanis bouderius; assembly: GCA_023630585.1. Classification (NCBI taxonomy): domain Eukaryota; kingdom Metazoa; phylum Chordata; class Actinopteri; order Siluriformes; family Cranoglanididae; genus Cranoglanis; species Cranoglanis bouderius. The sequence continues at coordinate 21,686,172 of CM042550.1, read as the reverse complement.
GTGCCCTGGAGTCATGTCACTGGCGTTACCGCTCAATTAACAACTCTTATTCTGGAAAAAATCCAGACTTTTGACATCACTTTGTATTTCCTACATCCTACTTCCTGTAGATCCATGAAGAAAGGCACATGGTAAGCCCGCTGTCTCTTTTCAATGATCAGAAATGTTCTTACTTGCCTCATAATTTCATACGAGGCGTTTAGTTGAGGTCACCGGAATAAACCCATTTTATTATAAGGGGATTTTTTAAAAATTCTAATACAAATTGATTAAATGACAGTTTAGAGAGGAGAGAAAGATTAGCAACATGTGGTTTGAGGTCATTTTGTAAAATGCATTTTTTATTAAATTTGTCTTTACACCAGTCTTTGGTGGTGTTTGTGTCGCTGGTGTTCCCGTGTTTTCTTTTCAATCACAATAAATCAAAAAGGTCAAATTTGACAAATTATTTCATATTAATTGACTTCATTCAAGAGGCAAGAGGATATTAAGGATTGTATCATTACATTTTTTTTAGACGTGTCCTTCAAATATTTTTATTATTATAGCAAAGATACGACACACGAGTGCAAACATCACGCAATCACACTTCTTCACAAACTTGATTGAAATAAATAAAAGCTTAATCTCCTAATTCTCTGCATTATCATTATACCTCTATGCCTGTGACAGCGTGTGCAGAATAGATGGAGAAATAACATTTCTAAAATGCCTTTATTGTTGCCAAAAGTATAAGGTAACACCAGTGACAAAGATGGCATAAGCTTTCTTTTTTTAAAAAAGCAAAAAACAAAAAACAATGTACAAAAAAATCCAATGAGCTGTCATTTATGTAGACTCCTAAAGTCAAAGAAGTTACCAGTATTGTAGCCTAAATTTAAATATTTAAAAAAAAAAATAAAATCAATCTTAAGAAATACTGCTACTCCGAAAGTGGATGTTTCTGTAGAATGACCCTTAAAGTGTTTCATATAAATTAATATTAAACTAGAAAAACTAGGTTAAATGTTACAACGTTGCTAGCATATTCCAGTTGGTTGCTAGGCTGTTGTTAGGTGGTTGCTATGCTAACCCAGGTGGTTGCTATCACATACCAGTTGGTTGCTAGGTTGCTGCTAGGTCGTTGGTTGCTAGGGTGTTGGAAGGTGGCTGTTATGGGGTCTCAGGTGGTTGCTATGATGTTAACTAGATGGTTGCTAAGGAAGCTCAGCTGGTTGCTAGCTAGTTGCTAGGTGGTTGCTATGGTGTTTCACCATGATTCCAAGTGGTTGCTAGGTTGTAGGTTGCTAAAGAAACTCAGCCGGTTGCTAGGGTGTAATTTGATTGCTAGGAGTTTGCTTTTTTTTTTTTTTTTTTTCTTTAATTACCTGTGAAATCAGAGGGATGATGGTTTTTCCGGCGTGACCTCCAATAACAGGTACGTTGACGCGAGCCGGATCGAGACCCTGCAGACAAACGCAGATGATCAACAATAATGAAAATAAATAAATAAATAAATCTTAAACACAGTAATCATAAAATCTAGCTGTAACAGATTTAAAAACTACACCTAAAGGATAAAAAGACAGAACACAGGATTGTAATATACACAAAGATAAAAGGTCTGTATAGTGACTGTGAGAGAGAGAGAGAGAGAGAGAGAGAGAGAGAGAGAGAGAGATACACAGGTTGTGAATGTGAGAAATGAGCTCGTTAATAAAGAAGGTGTGTTCAGGTGGGTGTTTATCTCGTCACCCCTCGGACACGTGACTGACCTTGAGCTCAGCGACGAAGGTGTTTGCTCTGACGATGTCCAGCGTGGTGACTCCGAATACTCTGTTAGGGTTGTACACGCCATGCTTCTTCAGCACCTCTGCAGTGATGGGGATGGTGGAGTTCACCTGAAACACAACACACCTCTGTTTAACACCTCTACAGCAACAGGAAGCGCACACACATACACTAATAAATAAATAAATAAAGATAATTAATAAGTAAGTAAATATATATAATGTATATTCTATATTTCCCCTAAATGACAGATTACACATTAAAAACCCAAACAATAGAAGTTCCTCACAGGATTAGCGATGATGCAGATCATGGCCTCGGGGCAGTTACGGGCACATGCATCAACCAGAGTGGCCACGATGGTGGCGTTTGTGTTAAACAGATCATCACGTGTCATACCTGTGGAACAGAAAACACACACACACACACACACACACACACACACACACACACACACACACCGTATTAACAGAGCAGAACTAACTGCAGAAAGTAAAGTGGTGTAACTCCAGGTGTACAGAGCACGGTTTATTCATGTACATGCACAAAACTGCAAAACAATACAAACAGGATGAAGAACCGAAGGGAAAAAGGTGAAAAGGAATAAATAATAGTTTAAATTTAAACTATAAAACACACAAACACACCGGGTTTACGGGGAACTCCGGCAGGAATAACCACCACTTCACATGCTTTCAGAGCCGCGCCCAGCTGATCTGCTCCAATATAACCTACACACATACACACACATAAAAAACACCTCATTTACAAAATAAAAAAACGATCACATTAGATTAGTGTCTGTTGTGAATTCTGAGTAAATCTTCTAATATTCACAAATTAAGGAGGAGTTCTGAAACTTTCGTGTTGAATAACAAACATCAGAACGTCCTTCTTGTTGTTTTTGATATTCCCCGTACCCGTGACCTTGGCTCTGGTCTCGATGTGGCTGAGGTCCGCGGCGACTCCGGGTGTGTGAGCGATATCGTACAGAGACAGCTCGCTCACCAGAGGACTGTTCTTCAGCAGGAGGGAGAGCGGCTGTCCGATTCCACCCGACGCTCCCAACACCGCCACCTTCGCATTGTTCTACAGGGATAACAAGAATATCTGGCGTTCAGACGTGCAGTTAAACCGCATCAGGTCTGACCTCGCCGCAAACGGAAACCTCACAGTGTCGTATTTCTGGGATTTAACCTTTTGACCTTTAGAGCCCGTGAGTCAGATTAATCCCTGTACGACCTGAGCGGGGGTTAACGTGAGATCAGATCGTCTCCTAATACCGATTATGTTCATGAAGACGACTGTGAAATATGACCTGATAAACAAACACAGTGAGTCGTATACGCAGAACACAGATTTTATTCATTTCTCTTTTTCAAAAACTCCTTTCAGTCTGCCATCAACATGTTAAGAAGAAGAAGCCAAATAGAAACTTTATGCATTCCCCCTGCCACACAACTGATATTAAAGTTGAAATAAAGAAGAGCAGATGGATTTCTAACATCAGATAAATTCATTCACACCTTTGTGGAAAGTCGGTGTCAAAAATAATTATTAAAAAAAAAAAAGATCTGCAGGAGGTGCAAGGTTAAATTTGGTACTTTTCGAAGTTTCATAAGAAATCAACTTTAATAAGAACTGGACAAGAAAGAGCTCTGCAAAATGTACTTTTTTATCGTATTATATTATAATAACCATGTAAATTAGGTTTATTATTTGCCTGCCTGGTGTAATCTCCTGTGTGCAGTTTATTTAGATATAAAACACACAGATTATAAAGACGCTGCTTTAGAACCTTTCAGATCTGCAGCACAGCCACAGCTGAGGAAATGTCAAGCTAGCATAGCATGCTAATCTACGCGACTTTACAGCTAACAGCTAACCAGTCAGTCAGTCAGTCAGTGTAATACTAATTAGAGTTTATAATTTTAAAAAATTAATGCTATATATGATGAGGGTTAAATGTTAGGGTTAAACCATCTGACGCTATTATTTTAGAACCCGTTAGCCACACAGCTAACTGTCACCACCACAGAGGTGACGTTCATAGCCAAGCACGCGCCACTTGTCATCCTCACGATTTCGGTCAAATGTGTGGGGTTTTTTTATTTTTATTTTGTTTGTTTGTTTTTACCTGAGAAGTTGTAGATAAACAGCGCGCGAGGCTGGCGGATGGTCTGGCGATCCGTGAAAACATATCTGCTGTGTTCTTCTTACGTGCGTCTTTATATAAAAGTGAAATGGATCCTCAGAGCCGCTCCTGACTCACTGTGACTCCAACGTCCTCCAGCCGGGTCGAGAACGAAACCGCGGCGCAACCAAACGCACGGGCGCGGAAAAAGCTGGAGACACGGGATCTGATTGGTCCAAAGGCGTGTCAATCATAATTTCTTGCGAGAACTCGCTGATGATTGGTTCAACGTTTGTCCAGGTGATACACGATTGGTCACTCGAGTACCTCAGGATTCCTTCACTTAATTCTACGTAAAATATAATAGATACCATAAGAGAAGAATTAATTAATGTTGAAAGCCGGAAGACTTCTGTATTACTATTAAAGAAAGTATCTTAAAGAAATTATGTTATTTGACAGAATTTCGTGTTTATTTATTTATTTATTTATTTTTAAATTAATATCACAGTTCATATCGTCCTCCATATTCAACATCTTCATTCTAATATGCAAGTCATATTATTAGATACCATGGAGCGGACAATAAGAATGTAAAGAGAGAAGGCACATTTGTCATTCTCGTGACAACAATATAACAATAATGTAACTGCTACTGCTAATTTTTTTTAACGCTTGCTGGTTCCGAGTGCTTGCCAAGTTTTAAAACTACTTTATTTTAACATCTTATTACCTACAGTTTCATACAACATTTCTACATGAAAGTAGAACAACACAATCGGAAATGGTATATTTTTTTCGACACACAACTCATCCACACTTTTGAAATGTACTGTCCAATAGCTGTATGACTTCTATCCAACCAGTGCTCGAATCCTGATTAAGGGCTCTTATCTGACACGTAGTGCACTACATAGGCCGCAAAAACGCCGCTAGTTCGCCCGCTATATAGTTCACTAACGTAGGGAGGGAGGAGCTGATTTGGGATTCGCCCGATATTTAGAACGCCATTTTTATAAAACCCCGCCTTTCTCTCGCTGCGGCGTCTCCTCAGCGACCAATCAGCTGTCACTATTCGCGACGGCTCAGCCAATAGGAAGGCGCGTTACACTCGCTCCTCGCGCCGTATTTCCGGGGCTGCTTCAGGAATGTAAACTATTCAACATGGAGACAGCAGTTGATAAGCTGGAGGCGATGGTAAGCTCTGTGGTTGTTGTTGTTTTTTTTTTTTTAATTGTTAATTTTTCAACCAGATTGCTTAATAAGATATAAATCAACAACGTGAGCTTATCGTTCAACGTCATTTATGTTTAACATATATATATATGTTATATTATATATATATCAATCATATGTTCCAACGCTAAATTTCGTCCATCGCCTCAGCTTGACGCTGGCTAACCGCGCGCGCTCGCTCTGAGGCGAGAAAATCCCTCAAAAAACATCTCGCTGGCTTTTTTTTTTTTTTTTTAATTTCTTTCTTTTTTTTTTCTTTTTTAAAAAAATGTACACATTTTCTAACAATCCAGTATAACTAGGTCGCTCCGTTAATGTTGTTATAGTGAATAAAAGGTGAAAACTGTGGCTCACAGGCAATAAAAGTGCTCATTTGGCGGTTACGCGCCGTACGACGAGGACAACGAGAACGAGAGTATATGATGCGCGCTCGCGAGGAGGCCGTGCCCGCGTTCCCGGGAATGCGCGCTCACACGCGTACGAGGGGCCCGCGCGCACGCTCCACGTACATGACCTTTGAGGTTTCAGAGAAAATAAAATAAAACTTTGTTTTATTACAGTTTAGGTGAAAACTTTTACACACACACACACACACACACACACACACACGTAGCATGATATCAGTGCAATGTGTAGCATAAGGTTTGCATTAAAGTAAGAGTTAAGAGATAAACTACAATTCCTGTTACATAACATAAGGGAAATCTGTTAACAGTGTGAGAGAGCACAGTGTACAGGAAAGGACACACACACACACACACACACACACACACACACACACACACACACAGGGGTGCTGTAAAGGGGGAGATAATGCAGGAGACCCGGCTTTAATGCACAGACTGGTGGAGAGGAGTGTACGTCTTTTTCCTCGGGCTCTCCAGCCACACCTGTGTGTACAGAAATACTGAGCATTCTGTGTGAACTGACTCTGAGGTTTCTCCACACTATATGTGTGCAGTTACCTGAACAGAATATACACAAAACTGTGTGTTAAACCTTGAGGTGGGAGGAAAAAAAATCGATTCAGTTCCACTTTGTTCGATGGGGTTCGTTTAAACGTAGATGGCAGCACTAACTGTGAACGCGTAAATAAATCAGCCGTGAGCTCGGGGTTAGACGTGCACTGATGTGAGACTCGGTATCGGTTCTGTAGTGATGGAGAACGAGGGCGAGGAGAGAGGTCTATTAAATGTTGTCATTTCTGGTCAAATGAGAGCACGAGATGAGGAGTGTGTATCAGTGACCCTGTAGCTGGTAAACATGCGAGTGGGAGAAAGACATGAAGAAAAGACAGTCAAATAAATAAATAAATAAATAAAGCCGTGCATCAGTGTCTTCTGGGTGTTCCTGAAATCTACAGCTCTGACTTGATTCCTTATCTAAAGTAACTTAATTAGAATTGATAAAGTGACTGAATGGCCTCTGTGAGGGCTGTATGAAGGCTCTATGAATGGCCTCTATGATTGGCCTCTATGAGGGCTATATGAAGGCTCTATGAGTGGCCTCTATGAAGGCTGTATGAATGGCGTCTATGAAGGCTGTATGAATGGCCTCTATAAAGGCTGTATGAATGCTCTATGAAGGCTGTATGAATGGTGTCTATGAAGCTGTATGAATGGCCTCTATGAAGGCTGTATGAATGCTCTATGAAGGCTGTATGAATGGCCTCTATAAAGGCTGTATGAATGCTCTATGAAGGCTGTATGAATGGTGTCTATGAAGGCTGTATGAATGGCCTCTATGAAGGCTGTATGAATGGTGTCTATGAAGGCTGTATGAATGGTGTCTATGAGGGTGCTATGAGGGTTAGTTATTCTGTCACTTTATCGACTCCAGTTGTTTGAATGAGCAGTTGAACATGTGGAAGCGTATCGAGACCTTTGTGTGATGTAACTGTATGTCTTGCAGGTCTGTAATCTAACTCTAACATTCATCCTGCAGAAGAAGAACCAGCGTCTGTCCGTCCCTCCATCCGTCCAGTGCCCCTTTTATGTTGTACTACTGGTGCCGTGGTTCTGAGAGCAGTGCAATGTTAAAAGGGCATTGGCCGGGTTTTTCTCTCCGAGATCTCTTTCTCACACTCCTCTTCCTCCTCTTCCTCCTCCTCTTCCTCCTCCTCCTCTTCCTCGAGGCCGGTGCTGTTTACAGGAGCTCTGACATCATTGCACTACTGTACCACGCAGCGAGCAGTGCAATAGTATTGTCAAAGCATCTGTGCACAGCTGGAGCACATCTGTGTGTGTGTGTGTGTGTGTGTGTGTGTGTGTGTCTGTTCCTGATTCCTGAGACCCTATCAGTATTGTTTCTGCTGTGTGCTGTGTTCAGAGTAGTGCAATATTGCTTATAGGGTTTCAGGTTTTGGGTTAAACTCCACTGGAGTACCGAGACTGGAGATTGATTGATTGATTGAGAGAAAGTGTTACTTTTTATTTAGTTTTAAAATTCAGTGCACTTCTTAATTTTTTCTTTGTTTGTAGAAGTTTTTATAGCCTCATTGTGCCACATTATTATTTATTTAAACTATTAGGATTATTTTAGTTTTTAGTTTTTTATTATTATTATTATTATTATTATTATTATTATTTTATTCCATGGTGGATTACTCTTACTTTTATTATAGTTGTACTTTTTTTTTTTTTTAATTTTGTAAAATTATTTCTTTACATTTATATAATTTATTTTGATGTATTTATTGTATATAATATTTTATTATTTCATTTATATATTATATTTAGCTGCTGGTGAAATTCTAAATAACTTAATATTGTTTATATATTATTTATATTTATTTATTTGAGATGTTACTACTCTTCTTCTTATTATTATTATTACTATGCTAGCCCTTTGGTTATTTATTACTGAAGTGCAGTTTCTAACTCAGGAAATAGTTTTTGATTTTTTCTGAATAATAATTGTTGTTATATTCAGTTATATATTTAATCCATACTGTGTTGTTGTTGTTGTTGTTGTTGTAGTTCCAGAAGGCCGAGGCGGACATCGAGTACGTGGAGAAGCGTCTGAAGTTTGATTTCATGACGAGCGCTCGGGAGAACGGCGCTGCTGAGGTCTGACACGCAGTCACTTAATAATAATGATTTTAAAATTGTTAGCTCGTATTTTCATTAACTTGTATTGTGGGGTTTTTATATATATATATATAAACAATTTCGTACAAAATCAGTTTTATGAAAAATATCATCATGAAAGTTTGGCAGACTGATGAAGTGTAATGATTTTAATATAAAAATATTTTAGAGTAATTTGGAGGTGGTGCTGTTTGTAGAAGGCGACTACAGAAGTCCAGGAAGGTCACGAGTTATTTCATTTCAAAACTTGTTTTTTCTCGAAATCTCTGAAACCTCATGTAACCATGGAGACGCCCCGGTCCAGTGGGCTGGCAGTGAGTGACCCGTCGCTCAGAGGGTCGGCTTCTCACGTGACGATTATGATTTGGAAAGGATCTGGCGCCGACAAGAGTACAGCTGTTTCCTCTTGTGTCATTTGATCGTTAAAGTAAAGTTTGAGTTTACTTTAACGAGTTGGGGTGCCTTAAATTGAGTTGGGGTCTCGAGAAAAATACGTCGTGAAGTCAACATAACGACACAGAAAGATATAAGTAACTCTGGACCTCCGTAGGTGACAGATATGATCTTAAATTTGCTTGTGTGTGTGTGTTAGGGGAACCCTGTTCAGCTGGTGGAGAGTCTGGCGGCCATTAAGGCTCGTCACGCCGCTCTGTGTGTTCAGATGGAGGAGATCGCCGCTGAGCAGAAACGCTCGATGGATTCGATCAGATCTCACCTGAACACCACGGTGAAGCTGGTGGAGGAGCTGCAGAACACGACAGACATGCAGGTACCACTCTTAACACAACACAGGATTATTCACTAACGTACACCTGGTGCGTCGTTTAACCCGGCGTGGCAGAAGCTGAGTTTCTCGCAGAAATAACAGATTGGTGTAACGTTTCTGCCGCAGGTTCCTCCGCTCACACAGGAAGAACAGGAAGCGAGAGATTCCCTCTGTTCATCCGTCACAGCTCTGTCTATACAGGTCTCACACACACACGGTCTTTGCGAGGACTTCCACTGACATAATGATTACAGTAGATAATTTATGCTATGATGCACCTAAACCTTTGTTGTAAGGAAATCTATGTTTAGCAGTTTTAATAAAACGATTTATTTTGTCAGAACATTTGTCACTACGTTATCTCTGTGAGGATATTTAGAGTACTTCTTGGTCCTTAGAAACGTCTAAAAACACACTTTTCTGTGTAAGATTACGGATTAATCAGTTAATTGGTTAATTAGTCATGTTGTGTAATTTTATTGTACGAATAAATATGTTTTTTTTCCCCCTGTAGACGACGTCTGAAGCGCAGACACAGCAGGAGTCTAACTGTAAGTGTGGGGATTTAATCATTACAGCGGGCAGGAATGTGATAATGTACAACAAAAATATAAAAAATAAAAAAATAAAAGTCATAATAGGAAGTGTTGAACTCCAGATCACTTTAAGCTCCCAAAAAAAAAAAAAAAAAACCCCCCCAACATATTTAAATTGATCACTGTGACCCCAAACCTTAACCACGCTACACTTTTTTTTTATTTAATTCCAGATGTTTAATACAGAACTACTGTAACATGTGGACAGGTTATGATGTCATTAACATGTGTATGTGTAGCATTAGTGACTAAAAACCAGTCTAGAGGGTAGTGTTGTGTTGTGTTATAGAAGAATGATCCACGCCGGGGTGACGTGAGGGCCTACGCCAAGCAGAGGAGTCTGGTTTATACTTAACACGTGATTTTCGTGCACGTGAAGAAAAAGCAGTTCACACACTCAAAATCGACGTTCACCAGACGGCACGTCGGAGCCGAATCATCTCCGTCCGTCAGGTTTCCGAGTCGAGGTGTAAAACGTTTAACGGTTTCATGCACAGCGACGTTATACACACTGACGAGCTCCGTGTCTCTCTTCGAACTTTACACCGTCGTCGTGATGGACGTCATGATCCGCGTCTCGACGCTAAAACTCTGAGTTTACAATAAAAAGTAGTGACTAATCTAGAAAACCCAGAAGGCTGGTACACAGAGCAGAGCTTTCAGTAAGTTTGAAGGAGACGTGAGAGGGTTTTTAAATTTAAACGTGACAGGAAACCCCGGGTAGTTTTAGCGCTCAGTAACGCTCCATCTTCAATATTACTTGTATTAATTTGTAAAAAAACTGAAACTGAAAATCCACTAGATTTGGAGTGTGTTTGTCAGTAGGTGGCGCCATAACAGACGCTAAAGGAGGAGTTCGCCGGGAATGTTAAACGAACGTACTTGTGATGGTTTGTTTGATTTGTGAAAATGAAACGTGGACACGTTTGTGTTCGTCAGCGCAGGAAAAGCGAAGAGACGTGAAAGACGTGGAGTTCGAAGGTGTTCCACGAAGTGTACGAGGAAACGTCAAGCTCGGTGACCTCAACACCCTGTATACACAGCTGACCGAACACTTCTCCTCAGACAACAACAGGTGCGGAGCCAGCGGCATACACTCACACATTCTCTCACACACACACACACACACACACTCTCACACACACACACACACTCACACACACACACTCACTCACTATTGCCAAAGATGATAATCCTGCTGATCAGAGGATTGTTAATGTACCGTCTGTCGTCTTAATGGAACACATTGTTATATTATTGTTTCCTAATGCTCTCTCTCTCTCTCTCTCTCTCTCTTTCCTCAGAGCTCCTCTGAGTTTGCAGAAGATGCGTAAATTGAACATGAGAGTGAGCGAGGCTGCGATTAAGACGCTGCAGCACCTCGGCCTCGTCGAGCTGGATAGGAAAGGCTCCGTCTCTCTGTCCTCCTCACACTGAGGATGAACTCACCGACCTGACCACACGTCTCCTCTACCTGTCTGACACTCGAGCTTTAGACTCGGCGTTCTCCTCTAAATGACATTTATCGCTTCATACTCTGGGAAACGTTTTGTTTTTAGAAACTTAAATACGACGTTCAGATTAGTTGTGTGTCAGTAAACCGTTATAACATTTCGGATGCACAGTATTTCTCACAGGGTAGTGTACACAGAGAGAGAGAGAGAGAGAGAGAGAGAGAGAGAGAGCGCAATCCCATAATTCTGTTCACCATCACCATTTCTCCCAGGTCAGCACTGAGCCAGGTGAGAACAGGTAGATTATTTAAAAAATACACCATCATTATAATATGTTAAAGCTGAAAAAAATCCAAATTGCACTATTTTTATACACAAAAAAGCAACATTTCAGTGGATGATTTATAGCGTAGAAATGTTCTTTTCATTGTGTGTTACTGAATCTGTGTGTGTGTGTGTGTGTGTGTGTGTGATATGTGTTTAATTAAAGTCTCATTAAACCACAAATTGCAACCTGTTTTTAATAAACGACTAATAAACATTTATTACACATGCGTCGGTACAAACACACTAACACGTTAGATTAGGTTGTGCTTTTAAATCTCAAACAAGGATCAAGAATTAAAACTAATAATGAAATTAATGTGATGTTTATGTATTAATTATTGTGATGAATATAGTTTCCATTAAATAAGTGCTTTTACGGTTAAGTAATTGGTAAACGCATCCACTAGTGTTGGAAGTACTGGTGTTCATAATGAGAGTGAAATTATGACATCATCATCGTGTTCCTGACCCGAGAACCTGCTAAAACCTGTAGAAGTGTTGTAGAAGTGTTGTAGATCATCACTTCTAGACACAGATCAGCGTGGGGACACGGGAGAGAAATCACATGACTTTAGGGATTTTACGTGTTTGGCGTCCTGCAGCAGAAATATTATAAATGTAAATTATGGAACTAACGTTCTACTGGAATGGCGAGAGTTAACATCTAGAAGACGGTTAAAAGGCGTAAAACTTTTCTAACTGTTAAAAAAAACCTGTCAAACACAACAGAACATGCTTAAAGATCCTTCTCGAGAAACGTGTAAGGAGATGTTTGAAGAGAACAGTGGACTGTACCAACAGCATTTCTAATTCTGTGCAACTCCAGTGAACTGAAACAGTTTCGCTTTATTTAAAGGGTTAAAACTTTAACAGGAACTCCATCAAACCCCCGTGTTTGGTTCGCTCCGTGTTGAGCAGGTGTTTGCTCCAAAATAATCCGTCTGCAGATTAAAGGACAGATCAATTAATTAACTTCCTCAATCAAACAGGTGCAGTGATGAGAACTGACACTAAAACAAAACTAAAACTGATTTAGGACACGCCCACAGTGAGGAGTTTGTGATGTTGCTGATGTGGTTAGGACACGCCCACAGTGAGGAGTTTAGTGTTGCTGATGTGTTTAGGACACGCCCACGGTGAGGAGTTTGTGATGTTGCTGATGTGTTTAGGACACGCCCACAGTGAGGAGTTTGTGATGTTGCTGATGCGTTTAGGACACGCCCACAGTGAGGAGTTTGTGATGTTGCTGATGCGTTTAGGACACGCCCACAGTGAGGAGTTTGTGATGTTGCTGATGCGTTTAGGACACGCCCACAGTGAGGAGTTTGTGATGTTGCTGATGCGTTAAGGACACGCCCACAGTGAGGAGTTTGTGATGTTGCTGATGCGTTTAGGACACGCCCACACTGAGGAGTTTGTGATGTTGCTGATGCGTTAAGGACACGCCCACAGTGAGGACTTTGTGATGTTGCTGATGCGTTTAGGACACGCCCACAGTGAGGAGTTTGTGATGTTGCTGATGCGTTTAGGACACGCCCACACTGAGGAGTTTGTGATGTTGCTGATGCGTTTAGGACACGCCCACACTGAGGAGTTTGTGATGTTGCTGATGCGTTTAGGACACGCCCACAGTGAGGACTTTGTGATGTTGCTGATGCGTTTAGGACACGCCCACAGTGAGGAGTTTGTGATGTTGCTGATGCGTTTAGGACACGCCCACAGTGAGGAGTTTGTGATGTTGCTGATGCGTTAAGGACACGCCCACAGTGAGGAGTTTGTGATGTTGCTGATGCGTTAAGGACACGCCCACAGTGAGGACTTTGTGATGTTGCTGATGCGTTTAGGACACGCCCACAGTGAGGAGTTTGTGATGCTGCTGATGCGTTAAGGACACGCCCACAGTGAGGTCTTTGTGATGTTGCTGATGCGTTTAGGACACGCCCACAGTGAGGAGTTTGTGATGTTGCTGATGCGTTTAGGACACGCCCACAGTGAGGAGTTTGTGATGTTGCTGATGCATTTAGGACACGCCCACGCCGTGCAAAGGTTGAGTTTGTGTATTGTGTAACTGTTTAGAGATGTAGTGTGTATACAGTGGTGTACCTGTGCGCTTGGTTCCAGATGAAGTGATGTGCTGGCTCAAAATCTTCTCCCTGTCCGCTCCTGACACCTACATGGGGAAATAAACACACAGCGAGTGAGTGGATCAGCTCACACTCAGTTACCTGCTCCAGGTGTGAGGGGTTAAATACTGAAACAAGCGTTGGTTATATTATTCAAGTTAAACGGCAGCACATCTTTCCTGCACCGTGTGTGTATGTGTGTGTGTGTGTGTGTGTGTGTGTATGTGTGTATGTGTGTGTGTGTGTGAGACCTGAGATAAGTGTGTTTGTCTTTGCTCCTCTCGTTGCCGCTCCTTCATCGGTGTCTCCTCCGGAACATCTGCACTCCTCCTCCAGGATCACCTCCTCTTTCTCCTCCAGCTGCTCACAGATCCCTCGCTCTTCACTCACACTCTGTCCAAACGTCCGCTCTGCTTCCTGACCAGATCCTGCGCTCACACTAACACGCAACAAGTCGCTCATGTCACGTGTTGTCTTGTGGGCGTGGCCTGTTAAGAGACGTCTGGCTCTACTGTAAAATATTTACACGTCAGCATGTGCTCCTTGTGTTTAAAAAGTATTTTATATTGCAGTTAAATCCAGGGAAATATGATGCTGCTGCTTTTATTTTATTTTTGAGCGCCAAATGCAAACAAGGCACAAAACTAAAAAGGTGCGTATAAATTATAATAAACGCAGTAGCTTCAACATTTTTAGCGTAAATACTGTACATGAGCCTCTTTTCTGGAGTTCTGACTCGTGTCAAACATGTTACAGGTTCCTTCATCGTGCAAAACAGGATGATGAGAAAATTCTAGAGTGATGACAGGAAGTGATGCAGTGGGGCAGAGATGGAGTCCCAGAGACAGGTGCAGGAAATCGGACTCCACACAGACAGGAAGTGATGGACAAACAGACAGAGACAGATGGAGTGTGATGGAGGTGTAGAGGAACAGAACATCATTTCTGGATGATAAACACGTACTCTGTAATTACTGCGGCTCCTCTTGCGGTTCTCTGTGCCTCAGGGTTCTCCAGCAGGCCTTGCAGAACCTCGTCCAGGGTGGAATGTGCTCTGTGAGGTCATGTGGCCGTTTATCACACACTAATCCAACGTTCGCGGGTAATAACACGAGAGTGACATTAATGGTGTTTACCTTTTAGTCTCCTCTAAAGATCTGGCAGCGTCGCAGGAGGATCGGTCTTTTTCTGTGTCACTCTCTAATGCTGTAACACACACACACAAATAATAATAATAATAATAATAATAATAATAATAATATGTTTAGTTTGTACCTCTCTGTGTTGGATCAGGACGTTGTGCTTCTTGACCGTTTGATTCTGCATACTGCTCAGCATCTGACGTTTTTTTACACTCCTCCTCTTCCTCAGCGAACACATCTTCATCGTTATCAGCCACAGCTGGGAGAAAGTGATGTGAGCACTCGGTGTTTGACCAGCAGGTGGCGTTAGTGTTATGTAAGTGTGTGATTAAAGCCGTGTGGTTTATACCCTCGTCTCTCGGCGTGATGAGGACTGGTGCAGCAGAGGCACAGCTGTCTCGCATTGTGTCCTTCATCACTTCCTCCTGCTTCTCCTCGTCCTCACACTCTTCCTCACACGGTGTTCGGTCAGTCTTTCCTGAAGGACCTGATGCACATCAGAGCTTTTATTAACTCCTTTTATTTTATTCAGCACGTCTTTACACAGCTTTGTAACGGTCAGAGGTGAAGCTGTAACTTTTTCCGACATCTTCAGGATAGAGATTCTTATTAACGTCGAGAGGGAATAAAGAGAGGGAATAAAGAGAGGGAATAAAGAGAGGCTGGTGAGGGAACGACTGTTTATAGCTGCTATAACGTAAGTGACAACAGGAACTGTAATGATAATGTGAATTATTCTCAGTACTCAGCACTACAGGGTAATACAGTACAGTAGTGTTGTAGTTATATCAGTGTGTGTGTGTGTGTGTGTGTGTGTGTGTGTTGTAAATAAAGTCATTGCAGTGTGTTATGTTGAGTGTGTGTTTTAACTCCGTCCTGCCTGCTGTGTCACTGTGGTCCTGGCTCTTCTTCTCCTCACTGTGTCTGACCCCTGAGCTGGCTGTAGTGAACTCTGGGTTGCCAGAGCTGGGCGTATCTGAATCCCCCTGAGGAAAACTCCTTTCAGCAGGAGACTGGAGGACACCAGGCACCGACCGATGTATCTGAACACAGATAATAAAAATAAATATCTGATAAAGGAGAAGTGATCAGAGTAGCTGATCTTTATTTTGACGGAGCGTGCTGACCGTGTCGGTGTGCTCCAGTCTGGCCGTGTCGTAGCTCTCGGTGTGGGACGGAGACTCTGCGCTTCCCCACGGAGACGTCCCCGTCAGAGACTGCAGGTGAGGGACAAGTGGGGAAACACACGCCTCCCTGCGGGGGCCGCTACGGCCTCGACCTGCTACACAAACAACATATGGTTTGTTACACAGATTGTACATAAAAGTAAATTACATGTACAGGTGTGGGTGTACCTGTGTGTGTATGTGGGCTGCGTGGGGTGCTGTTGCATGGTGGGAAATGTGTGCTGTGTGGGCTGGGCCAGGCTCCGTTTTGCCCCACCCACTCTTGGAGTTGTGCAGGTGAACAGGTGATGCTGGAGAGATCAGCTATATCCGCCATGTGACTGCTCCTTACACACACACACACACACACACACACACACACACACACACACACACACACACAAAAGATATTTCCAGAAAATATTTATTAAGAGATTTTCGTAATGACATCGCGGATCTCAGTCCATAAGAATATGTGTGTAAAGGTGAGACAGTGTGTATAGGTGTGTACAGGTGTGTATTGCCCTTTACCCCTTTACCTGGTTGTGTGTACAGACGGCGGTACTGATTCCGCTTCAGTGTGTTTGGGCTCCTCTGGTGAAGATCGGCACTCTGAACAAACACGAACCATCAACATGTACAAGAATATAAAACACAGAAACCTGAGTACTACAAACACGCTGAAAGTTTAAGTAGCACCCTAATCACTATTCACTACGTAGGCCACCTACACGCCTCAGGTGGAGAGTCAGTGCCACTAAATCAGCACCTCGTACCTCTGAATGTGGTCTCTACGGTCATGTTGGGGCGACACACCTCCATCGTCACGTCCGGGTCATCCTCTGAATTCGGCGTCTAACGGAAAACGCATTCTTAATAATAATAATAATAATAATAATAATAATAATAATACTCATAATAATAACAATAATAATAACAACACGTCGTTATTCATTTTATTAAATAGTAAAATTATAATCATTAAATGAATATTACAAAATTTATAAAACTAAGGCATAAAAAGGAAACAGAGAAAATTTTATATATACAAGAAAAGCTGTAGAGACTAAATCATTTAATTATACTTTTAAAAATATATACTTTTTATACTTTGCTCAGCTTAGTCAAATAAACTGCTCAATAAAATAAAATAATTAAAATAAAGTGGTTTGTTTATTTATACAAATTTGACATTCAAATATTCAATTATTTAATGGTTGAACCATTAAATAATGATATAAATCCTATTATAATCTGATTATGATACAGTATTGTGCAGTTCACTGAGTGTTTATAAGCATCGTATTGAATTGTTGTGTTTGATTGTAGAATTTTACAAACTACTTTAAGCTGTGTGTGTGTGTGCGTGTGTGTGTGTGTGTGCGTGTGTGTGTGGTGATTTGAATTAAGCGTACCTGTGATAGCTCCTCTTCAGCGTCTGTGTTTTCCGGATTGTGTGTAGGAGTGTAGAAGATGCTGGAAGGTTCCACAGGTGACTGAGCGTAGTCCGAGTCTGAGCTGTCCTCCTCCTGATCACACACACGACAGAATACACAGGTGTGGTGTGTTACTGTCCCCCACAGCACTCAGGCAGTAATAACACACAGTACTGTAGTCATATCAGTGATGAATCTCATACATAATGTTATATCATTTTAAATGAAAGCACTGAGGATAAAAAATATGTCCTCCAACTTTTCCTTCTTGTGTGTGTGTGTGTGTGTGTGTGTGTGTGTGTGTGTGTGTGTGTGTGTGTCTATTGACACTGAAGGTACATAACGACTGGTTACCCTGTGTTGACCTTTGATCTCGCACATAGCGTTGGGCAGAGTGAAGGTGTGATTGATGGTGTGGAAGTCAGTGCTCTCGTCACTCTCGCTGTGCACACCTGGTGGAACAACGACAAAGAGGAGAAATGCGATTTTTAAACAAAAAAAAAGACATCTGAGCACGTTACTTTACCTGTCTGTCTGTGTCTTTATTACCTGTCTACCTCTCTCTTTGTCTGTCTCTCTATCTAAACTGATTAACACTAAGAGTGAGACGCTGCACCACCTGCGAAGCTCTTGAACAGCCGCTCCAGCTGTGTGTCCTCCTGTGCGTCCATCAGGGGGCGCTGCTGCTCCTGCACCTCCTCACTGTCACTGCTCGCCGCCAGTGCCCCTGCTGCACAGATCAGGAAACCCCGCGCCATCCGGGCCACTGCCGCGTTCACCTCACCTGCTCAGGTAAGACGAGTAACAATATGAATAATATAAGCCAATTTAACTGAACGCATTTTAATGCTAAAATAATTATCGTTAAATAAGTAGATGGGGAAGGATTTTTTAAAAAAAAATATAATTAATATTAACGCTGTTACTCCATCAGTGAACAAAATACGTTCAGATGCAGAAGGAGCTGAATTAGTGAGAAAACAAGTAAATAATCTAATAAAAAATAGGTGGAACTCAAACAAAGAGATCAGATGATAACGATGGTAATTAGTGTGCATGTTTTTTTAAGATGAGTGTAGCTTTATTTTTTTTATTAATCTGATTAATTATCCTACTCACTGGTCCAGTTGTGTTCAGCACGGAGGTTTTGTGTCGGCTCCTGTGATGTGCACGTCGCTGATGACTGATACAACCTGAAATTATAACTTTAATGTATATACTTTATAATTATATACGCAGGATTATCACGTGCACACAGATCTGACACTGAACACTGTGTGTGGTATAAACTCACTCCTTGTATGTGTGTATGTGTGTGTGTGTGTGTGTGTGTACCTGTCACACTCCTCAGTGAATCTGAATGCCTGCTCCTCCCCTCCCCTCGTCCTCCTGTCTCTCTGAGAGAGGTTTTTATCGGCCTGTCAGAGGTAAGCATGCTCTTGGCTCATTCTACACACTCACCTAACGTGCTCATCTTAGGCCACACCCATCATCATAAGTACAGATAATTAGTTCATTATTATTATTATTATTATTATTATTATTATTATTATTGAGTTTAATACCTCAGAACTTTCGAAGCTCTCCTCTCCAGCAGAGCAGAACTCTGTGACTTCCTCGTCCATCTCCTGGAGCATCACACTGGGTATGTACTTAGATGGCGGTCCCACTGCTTTCAGCACCACCGCCTGTCTCTCTCTCCTCCCGTCCGGCTCGTCGAACTGCGGGACGCCGGAACACGTGTTTCCCATCATCCTCGACTCAGAGAGCTCTAAGCTGTTCTCCGCCTGCTGCAGCAGCACCTGAGACACTTTCAGGTTCAGGACGATGGAGCTGGTGTGGTTGGAGATGGAAGACTGGGTCACCTTATGACACTCTATCTCTTCTTCTTCTGTTTCCTCTTCCTCTACAGAAGGAGGGCGGGGCGACAAGCGCCACTCATCCAGGGGTAGGATGTCCCGGAAGGAAATGTCCTGGAGGACCTTGTCGGTGGACGTGCAGCTCTCTGTCATGTCGTTTTGGAGATGTCTGAGGGAACTTTTTTGCTTTTTTTGTTTCTCCAGAAAGCTGTCTAGCTCTTGGAGCTGGTCCTGAATTTCCTGATCCACCACCTGCTGCTCATCTGGGGAAATTTATGATCATCTACATCATTACAGTATACATCT
This sequence comes from Cranoglanis bouderius, assembly GCA_023630585.1. Classification (NCBI taxonomy): domain Eukaryota; kingdom Metazoa; phylum Chordata; class Actinopteri; order Siluriformes; family Cranoglanididae; genus Cranoglanis; species Cranoglanis bouderius. The sequence continues at coordinate 21,666,768 of CM042550.1, read as the reverse complement.
CCAGCGTCAGGCCACGCCCCCTACCTGAGTCAGGTGTGGCGTGACACCAAACTCTGTTTTCGTTTTCACGTGTACATCTAGTGCACCGTGATTGGCTAGGTTTGGTTAGGCTAGGTTAGGTTTCTACTGCACCTCGTATCCTCGTTACAGTCTCACCTGGGTGCTCGGGGTCTCCGTTTTTCCTGATCTCTGTGCTCCATCTGTGTGGGCTTGACCTGGCCTGTAGGGGGCGCACTTCACTCGTCCTCTCTCTCTTACTCAGCTCCTGTCATTACCACAGCAACACGCAGCTACACCTCACCGCCACTCGGCTACAGAACCCGTTATCTCGTTATAGTAAACGCTAATCTAACATTAAATTAAATTAAAGTAATTACAATTACACAGATAAAATACAACAAGAATGCTATGAGGCTGCGTGTTCAGTTTAAAGAGGAATACTTGTACACTCCGTCACTGCTTCTTGTATAACCTGTGTGTGCTAATGGTCATGTCGGTAGTATTTAGTGTTGTTAATAGGTATTTTTCTCATCTGTTCATCTACATGCTGAATGTTGATCACCTGAGCAAGCTGAAACAGCGTTTCTCTTTGTACTATACACCTGTTTACCTCAATTATATCTAACTGAATTGAGCAAAGAATGCTGTAAGACTGTAGGGTGTGTGTGTTGCGAGATGTGTTGTTGTTGTTTTTTTTCTATGTGATGAAGTCACCCTGAGGTGGCAGCGCAGTGTGTATCGCAGGTCCTGGAGGCTGCAGGTTCTGTCCTGAGCTCTGGGCTTCAGTCCGTTCAGCAGCAGGTCGTAATACGGCTGTGGCACGGCCGGATCTGCAGAGAGAGCCTGACCTGCGTCTACGGCCTGCTTTATCCAGCGTGGATTCACAGAACCCCACGGAACTGCATCTACACACACACACACACACACACACACACACACACACACACACACACACACACACACACACACATTAAAGAACAGTACCTCTGATGTTTGATATATGTGTCCAGTGTTCAGTAATGTGTGTGTAAGTGTACATGTTAATGTGTTAGACGCATCCTGCAGGATTATTTATTTTATTTAAACACTTTGTGGTGGAAAACATCAAGTGAATATTTAATGAACAAGACATCAGCAGTCTGATTCTGGACCTTTATATATTGATGCTTTATAGTGGTTGATGCATTATTAATTTTTTATACACATTATCCATTTTATTTCATACGTCTTCTTGTGTTCTGCTCTTTATAGTCTGTTTTTATATGCAGGAACACTATGTTTCACGACTCACGGAGCAATAACGGCTCAGTAGCCAACTTTCCTACCAATGTGACGCTAATGTGCAATGAATTGTTGCTCTGTAGGTGCTGCTCGTGTGAAGAGTGCTCCTATACCGTGTGTGTGTGTGTGTGTGTGTGTGTGTGTGTGTGTGTGTGTGTGTGTGTGTGTGTGTGTGTATACCAGTGTAAAGCTCCTGTATGAGAGCACAGATGCTGTAGAGATCAGCTTTTCCTGTGCATGATTTCCTCCTGATCACTTCAGGAGCCGCCCAGTTATAGAGCATCACAGGGACGGGCAGAGTGGAGGACGGACTGCAATCGCTGCAGCGACAAAACACACATTAACACCTGAATACACACATTCGGAAGTGCAAAGTACATGATGTTAGTCAAATAGTACTGAGAGGGATTATGGAACTGTAGTTGGAGGAACTCTGAGAGAGGGGGATTTATAGAAAGGCGTGGTCTTTCTCCCAAACTTCACCTATTTCATTTGTTTCATTTCACTGTGGTGTGTGTGTGTTCCTGTTCTGTGATTTGATGGGTAAATTCACCAAAACCTGCCACTTTTCCTTTATTAAGTAATAAACTGTTTGATTCCACATAAATATCATTAAACAGAACCTGTTGCCTGACCTGTACATTGTACAGCCGTGGCCAAAAGTTTTGAGAATGACACAAATATTAATTTTCACAAAGTCTACTGCTTCAGTTTTTATGATGGCAATTTGCATATACTCCAGAATGTTATGAAGAGTGATCAGATGAATTGCAATTAATTTCAAAGTCCTTCTTTGCCATGAAAATGAACTTAATCCCAAAACAACATGTCCACTGCATTTCATCCCTTCCACAAAAGGACCAGCTGACATCATGTCAGTGATTCTCTCATTAACACAGGTGAGAGTGTTAACGAGGACAAGGCTGGAGATCACTCTGTCATGCTGATTGAGTTAGAATAACAGACTGGAAGCTTTAAAAGGAGGGTGGTGCTTGAAATTATTGTTCTTCCTCTGTTAACTATGGTTACCTGCAAGGAAACACATGCAGCCATCATTGCTTTGCACAAAAAGGGATTCACAGGCAAGGATATTGCTGCTAGTAAGATTGCACCTAAATCAACCATTTATCGGATCATCAAGACCTTCAAGGAGAGAGGTTCAACTGTTGTGAAGAAGGCTTCAGGGCGCCCAAGAAAGTCCAGCAAGCTGCAGGACCGTCTCCTAAAGTTGATTCAGCTGCGGGATCGGGGCACCACCAGTGCAGAGCTTGCTTAGGAATGGCAGCAGGCAGGTGTGAGTGCGTCTGCACGCACAGTAAGGAGAAGACTTTTGGAGGATGGCCTGGTGTCAAGAAGGGCAGCAAAGAAGCCACTTCTCTCCAGGAAAAACATCAGGGACAGACTGCTATTCTGCAAAAAGTACAGGGACTGGACTGCTGAGGACTGGGGTAATGTCATTTTCTCTGATGAATCCCCTTTCCGATTGTTTGGGGCATCTGGAAAAAAGCTTGTCCGGAGAAGAAAAGGTGAGCGCTACCATCAGTCCTGTGTCATGCCAACAGTAAAGCATCCTGAGACCACTCATGTGTGGGGTTGCTTCTCAGCCAAGGGAGTGGGCTCACTCACAATTTTGCCTAAGAACACAGCCATGAATAAAGAATGGTTCAAAAACATCCTCAGAGAGCAACTTCTCCCAACCATCCAAGAACAGTTTGGTGATGAACAATGCCTTTTCCAGCATGATGGGGCACCTTGCCACAAGGCAAAAGTGATAACGAAGTGGCTCGGGGAACAAAACATCGACATTTTGGGTCCATGGTCAGGAAACTCCCCGGACCTTAATCCCATTGAGAATTTGTGGTCAATCCTCAAGAGGCGGGTGGACAAACAAAAACCCACAAACTCTGACAAACTCCAAGCATTGATTATGCAAGAATGGGCTGCCATCAGTCAGGATGTGGCCCAGAAGTTGATTGACAGCATGCCAGGGCCAATTGCAGAGGTCTTGAAAAAGAAGGGTCAACACTGCAAATATTGACTCTTTGCATAAACTTCATGTAATTGTCAATAAAAGCCATTGACACTTATGAAATGCTTGTGATTATACTTCAGTAACAGTAACATCTGACCAAAAGATCTAAAAACACTGAAGCAGTAGACTTTGTGAAAATTAATATTTGTGTCATTCTCAAAACTTTTGGCCCTGGCTGTATATTAAACCTGACTGGCTCGTATGAAGTGAGGTGTGCTCTCACCTGGGCACCATGAAGCCGAGGCCGGTGACCTTAGCCACGCCTGGGTGTACGACGAGGACGGAGTGGGAGGAGAGGGAGCGCAGAACCAGAGATCGACTGTGCAGGTAGAACAGAACTTCACACACCTGGAGGATCAGTGACAAAACCTCATACACCTGTAGGATGGGGAACTCCGCTCGCTGGTGTATATACACACACACACACACACACACACACACACACACACATATTCTGAGTCAGTGTGTCAGAAACGGACGTCCTATATTTCAGTAAACATGGCATGTCTTTGTTGTTTACGTGGTTTAAGAGCGTCTGTCATTTTATTAGAACTGAAGCGTCTACAGATCTACAGCATTTAGCAGGTTCCCTCGTCCCAAACGATTTACAGGAAAGACACGGTAACACGGGAACTAAAACAAAACAATCAGAAACATCAGGTGTTGATTAGTTCTCTATGACAGCAGCTCTGACAGTAGCGCAGCTGCACATCACAGGTTTATATTAATGCGCTCGTTCTGATACGTTATCGTTTCCATAGTAACAGCTCGTTCACAGGGACAGCGGACGCTCCACTGATGATAAACGGATTAGGTAAAACTGCTGTCATGGTGAAGTTTTATTAAAGTAAGTAGTAAAGGAGATGTATATGTAACATGTATGGAAGGGGTCTCCGGGTCTTCAGGACAGAGGAGTTTACGCTTCTTTGCGGTTTCTCGGTAAAACGACAAGCTGCGATTTTTTTTCCCTTATTAAAGTGAAGAGAGGGAATAAAGAGAGAGGCTGGTGAGGGAACCTGTGTTTATAGCTGCTGTAACGTAAGTGACAACAGGAACTGTCCTGTTTCACAACATTAAATGTGACTATAAACGGATAAAAAGTATGGCATGTACTTTAGAATTGCACTTGTTGGTAAATGACCGTGGTGTAAGAGGGGAAAAAAAAAAAAAAAAAAACACTTGGGGATGTGCTGTTAGAGGAAAATAATCAACTTCGGGGTGGTAACAGTAACTCCGCTTCATCACACCACCCCATCGCTGATTGTTTTCCTATAACAGCACGTCCCCAAGTGTTTTATTCCTTATTTGGTAAACTCACTAACTAACTCAGAGCTGTCAGAAAATTTTTAATTCTTAAGTGGTGTGTGTGTGTGTGTGTGTGTGTGTGTGTGTGTGTGTGTGTGTGTGAGATACCCTGTGGTACAGCAGGGTGTACAGTGAGCCCACATGCACTCTCTCGTACACCAGTTTGCTCTGCTGCAGATCATTAGAGGAGCTCACTGCCATCAGCTGCAGAAGGTGGGGGTGGAACAGCCGACTACAACACACACACACACACACACACACACACACACACACACACACACACGTCAATAATGTCTCTGTTTTCCTTTTCAATTTTACACCACACATGCCATTTGTACTTTAATACCCCGCTGAATAGAACAAAATCATTTATAATCTTGTTCCACTTTGAGTTAAAGTTGAAACCGGGTCTTATTTTGACTTTGACAGGACTGAAAGGGTTAAACCTGCCCGGGATACACTCTCTTGCTGCGTCTACGGTGCAGTGTTTCAGTGGAAATGTTGACCCATCGTCACTTTTGCCAGGAATAGAAGTCGGTGAGTCATTACCCATAATGCAGCAGGATGCGGTAGGAACGGTACGAGGTGTCTGATGTGTTCCTGTGAGTGTTTACCGGCAGAAGCCGAGCTCGGTGACGAGCAGGTCGAGGTAGCCGTGTTGCTCGGCGTGTTGGCGCGTGCTGTCGATCCGCAGCTCCTTCACTGTGACACGGCTTCCTCTCCAGCTGTAACTGAGGACGGGAACGACGTCAGTCTTTAGACGCGTCTCTTTTAAAGCACACGTCTTAACGCGTTCAAGCACCTTCGCGTTTCAACGCTCTGAACACCTTCGTTCAAATGCATTAGCTGATAGATTAATTATTTATCGCGCTATTCCTGGTGCGTTATTCGTTTACTCTCTTTGTACTTCTTTATACTTCTGCCTTTCAGATGAAGGAAAATGAATCATGAATGAACAGGAAGTGGTTGTACTTGGTCATTTTGCTGAAGGGTCCACACGGGAACGAGTGCAGAGCTTCGTCTTCGGCCTGCGATAACTCGGAGTCCGATATTAACGGCACGGAGGCGAGAACACCGACAGACATCCCGGGCTTCTCCACACACAGCTGTGAAAAAACAACAACAACAACAACAACAACACAGGAAAAGGAGAATTTGTTTTTCCTTTTAGTGACACTAGATCAGAAAACACAGTGGTGTAGATTTACTAACGCTGCTATGGATGTCATCATTTATTAATCAGCAAAGAGGAGCTTTTAGCGTCTAGAACTCAAAGTGGTGGTGATGTTCGCCTTGATGCACATCCATTTACAGGAGTCTCTCAGCTTTTTTTAAAATGCTGGAAGATTAATGTAATGACCCTTAATGACTCATTAAGACCCTTAATGAGTTTATTACAGCTGATAGTAATGCTGCCTATTTTCTGACTGCTGGATGAAAGGACAGTTTGAGGAACCTGAATGCTTCTTTTCATAAATTCAAGTCTTTCTAATCACTGTGCGCTGTTACTGATTCTATTTTTACGCTGTCACGTTGATACTCACCTTTCCAAAGCCGAAACACTGGACTGTGTCGGACATGGACCACTTTGTGGTTAGTTTCTTGTTAAAAACCACGTCAGAGACCCTAAAAACCAACACAAACTCACTTTACACCATATATAAGAATCGAATATCTGAGTTACAGTCACTAGTCTTTATATCAGTAACAGAGGACAGGTCGCACGGTTGATGTACACGTGACTCACGGTCTGAGGAAGTGCAGGAGAGACGGAGAGCGCAGGAGAGTCTTGGAGGAAGTCGGAGTGACGCGTCTCTCTCTGGGCGACTGCGACTCAGACAGACTCCTCATGACAGACATGCAGCCCTTAATGAAACCGACCACCTAAATCATCACAAAAACAAACAAACAAATAAATAAATAAAAACATTATAGCATTATTAAAATTAATCTTCTAATCAAAGCCTGTGCATCAGACTTTAGGCCACGCCCTCTTCCTGACTCCAGTGTGGGAGGACATTCCCTTCTGTTACTTGTTAGCGAAAACTCAAACTGCAAGCAAAACCTCCTCTCGCTTCAGTGTTCCTTCCAAAGCCACGCCCCCAAAACACAGGCACACACGCTTCCTAGACTAGAACACTTTAAGAGGCGGAGTTTCCTGAACTGACAGGTGATGTAATTGACAGACGCCTCCTTCTACAGATGATGGTGATCCACGTAATCCGCATGGTACCACCGTAGTCCCGCCCTGTCCCACATCCCAGGTGTAAACACACTCGTTCTTTTCCCTGGTGTGAGTTAAAAGTTACGCACCCTAGCGCTGTGCTCCTGAGCGCCGATCTCGGCCCAGTCTCTCGGCGTCCTGCCCTGATCGTCGTGAAGTCGCAGATCTCCTCCTGCCTCCAGCAGCTCGCTGAGCAGCCCCGTGTTACAGGAGAACACGGCGGCGTGGACCGGAGTGCTCCTGTCATCACAGCGGCTAAAGAGGAGAAAACACGACTCGTTCTACTATCTCTGGTGTTCGCTACTACATACAGAGTTTAACAAAATATCCACGTTGGTATTTATTCAATACTTGAAGAAGACAGAAAAGCGTGCGATCGTACCGATTGGGATCGGCTCCGTACTGAAGAAGCAGCTCGGCCACGGCGCTGAAGCCCAGCAGAGACACGCAGTAAAGAGACGTCTGGCCCAGATGATTCACACAGTCCACGTCCACACCTGAACAGAGAAAATACAGAATCCACAGCACACTGACCACTTACACAGCTACAGGCCTGCAGACTCACACAGTTCAGCTGTTCACGGTGGCTTTGTGGTTGTTCACGCCTACAGTTCAGCGGGATTTTAATCATTTCCTGCTCTGATGGAACACATTCAGCTCTTACCTTCACGGTGTGTTGGAGCAGAAACACTCCAACACACGAACACACCAAAACAACCGATTTACAGACAAAAAAAAATCAAACGATTCATTAAAAATATATTAAAACTAACTTTCCGTGAACCTCTCTGTGTTTTACCTTGCTTGAGGAGTTTCTCTGCTTTGTGCAGGTTTCTTTCCCGGGTGAACTGGTGCAGCTGAGCCACCACACCTCCGGTTTTGACGGAGCCCAAGCGTACGGGACAGGGCACGGTGGGCACGCCCGACATCTCCACACCCCCACACGGCTCTGACCAGGATATTTAACCACCAATTACCTTCACCACACTCTCCTCTTCACCGTTATTTACTTACACACCCGTCTATCACCACTGTTTTATATTTAAATTACACACTAGCACTGGGCAATAGGTTTAATATAATACTGATATTATGATAAATTATTAAAATATCAAAATACACTTTTCACCTTTCAAGATACCGCAGATATTGTCAGTATTTTTATATTAATTACAAACTACAATTTAAAAATTTGTACAAATTATTATATATATTTTTTTTATAAAAATTCCCCAACATCCTTTTCAGTATTTTTGTATCTTATATAGTTAAAACACCGTGTGTGTATCGTGGAAATGACTTGAAGTATCGCGATATGGTATTTTTGTCATATCGCCCAGCGCGACATTGTTTGTAAATTAAGCACAATTTACACACATTTACTCCATGTAGCTGAATTGCTGCATTACTTTCTTTGAAATCTTTGACATTTTAATACCATAAACATCATTCATATAATAAAAACAGAATAAATCCTGTCATCATCGGCTGTTTGTGGTGCTAGATTTGCTGCATCGCGCGCTGGCTAAGACGACAGAATTAGCTACCTAGCTAACCTTAGCATAACTAGCTAGTTCATAAACAACCCACTAACTTGCAGTCAAAATGTGTTTCTGCTTTTTCTTTTTAAATAAATTGTTTACACGATAAATTAATGATGGTAATGCAATTATTCCACAGATAAATATCCAGATATGTGGTTATTATTTTAGAGTCCTGACCTACCTAGCTAACAGGTTTGCGAGTTTTGCTAGCGTAACGGTCACTAGAAAAACCGGAAGTAGAAGCTCGCGATCCCTGACGGTTGATGATGTAATAGTTGTTGTCAAAACATGTTTTCATATATAAACATAGACGCAGCTGATATATGTGTGTAGATATTAATTATGAATTAATTTGTATTTTAGTTTAATTTGTGCTGGAACTAATAATGCAACAAAACTAGCGGGATTTTTTTCTGGCCTCCTACTCTGCAAGGATTCGCGCTAGTTTATTACACTTGCTAGTACTTTATCGTTTGTTTGTTTTTTTGTTTTTTAATAACGTCTTTTAGAATCAATTCCTAATAATAATGTGTAGATTTGTCTTTTTTATTTTATTATTTATTTATTTTTTTAAAAAATCTGAATCGTTGAACTCGGTTCAATGGCCGCGAGCAGGAAAGTTGCCCTATCCAAAATGGCAGCGGGATTGACGCAATCAGACGTCTCTACCCAATCAGATAATTCCTCGAGACTCGAACTCGCAGCCAATCCAATCACAGGAAGGCGTGTTTTTTTTCTGGAAACCGGCTGGGTAGTTAGGCGAGGGGCATTCCACCCATCGCTGTGAGTATAGGAAGTGATGTGGTAACTTTTTGAACAGATGTGTTAGCTAGCAGGCTAGCAAGAAAAGAAAGAAAGAACGAAAAAAAAAAAAAGAAACCACAGACGAGATGAGCGCCGGAGAGCACAAAGCGGTGTTCGTGTTATTGAGCTCAGAGAAAAGCGGAGAGTGCTGACAGTTCGAGTTCGGATGTTATTAGCATGTTAGCGCGGAGTTAGCGGGCTAGCGCTAGCTGAGGGAGTTGTTTGAGCCGCCATGGAGTTCTCGAGCGGCGGCGTGTCGGAGTCGCTGCAGTGGCTGTGTCTGGTGACGCTGTTCCTCGCCTCGGTGGTGACTTTAATCATCTATTTAGTGCAATATTTCGGTGTTTTCCGGAGCGGCAGCGGGACACGGGCCGGAGGGGAGGAGTGTGAGGAGGCGGACCGGCTGCTGAGCTGGGTGCTGGAGCTGAAGAGCTGGAGGACGGAGTGGAGGAGAGCCTGGATCCGAGCCCTCA
>CM042550.1:21639605-21649605 GCA_023630585.1 Cranoglanis bouderius | reverse complement strand
AGGAAGGGTGGAGAAGCTCAAAGCCCAAGTTGCTTGATGTCCAGTGTTAAGTTTCCACAGTCTGTGATGATTTGGGGTGCAATGTCATCTGCTGGTGTTGGTCCATTGTGTTTTTTGAAAACCAAAGTCACTGCACCCATTTACCAAGAAATTTTGGAGCACTTCATGCTTCCTTCTGCTGACCAGCTTTTTGAAGATGCTGATTTCATTTTCCAGCAGGATTTGGCACCTGCCCGCACTGCCAAAAGCACCAAAAGTTGGTTAAATGACCATGGTGTTGGTGTGCTTGACTGGCCAGCAAACTCACCACACCTGAACCCCATAGAGAATCTATGGGGTATTGTCAAGAGGAAAATGAGAAACAGGAGACCAAAAAATGCAGATGAGCTGAAGGCCACTGTCAAAAAAACCTGGGCTTCCATACCACCTCAGCAGTGCCACAAACTGATCACCTCCATGCCACACCGAATTGAGGCAGTAATTAAAGCAAAAGGAGCCCCTACCAAGTATTGAGTACATGTATAGTAAATGAACATACTTTCCAGAAGGCCAACAATTCACTAAAAATGTTTTTTTTTTTTTTTTATTGGTCTTATGAAGTATTCTAATTTGTTGAGATAGTGAATTGGTGGGTTTTTGTTAAATGTGAGCCAAAATCATCACAATTAAAAGAACCAAAGACTTAAACTACTTCAGTCTGTGTGCACTGAATTTATTTAATACACGAGTTTCACAATTTGAGTTGAATTACTGAAATAAATGAACTTTTCCACGACATTCTAATTTATTGAGATGCACCTGTATATATATATATATATATATATATATATATATATATAAATAAAAGAGAGAAGTCTCTCTCTCTACCACCGATACGAATCAATGGCTTTGATGACGTCATTCTGCACTTCAGCTTCTCATCAGATTTCCTGTCCAATCAAATGCTCTCTAGAATCTGAAGTGTCCCGCCCCCGACATTATAAGTATTATAAGGTACTAACTGTCTGGTACGGCTTATCCCGGGCCGTGAGGTAAGCTAAACTCTATTGGCTTTTATTTTAAGGGGGGGCGGAGCCACTCGTTATGTCCCGCCCTGACTTCATGGGCACTTCATTAGGGCAGGGTGATATGATGATATGATATCGATACTGTGATAATAAAACATCACGACTGACTTCTCTAAGTATCGTCAGTATTGACAGGCGTCGGCGCTTTCACAAATCTTTTCTTATCTAAAGATTTGAAGGTTTGTCTCCTCCTCGACAAAATTATGGAAGTTTTTAATCCTCAGTTTTATTGGAATTCACAAAATCTATAAAAGTACATAGACTTTGTTTTACAGGATATCACAGGGCTGTTTTTTGGCTACTCACTGTGTGTGTGTGTGTGTGTGTGTGTGTGTGTGTGTGTGTGTGTGTGTGTGTGTGTGTGTGTGTGTGTGCAGCGAACTCAGCGGCAGGTCGAAGGAGCTGAACATCCAGCTGTTGGATCATGGGAAACCTCCAGAGAGTATGATTATTCATATTTACTCACATTTACTCGGGTTAAGTGGTAAATAAAATGTAATTAAACAAAACAACATTCAGAAACATAAGAAAACAACAACAAAAAAAAAACAGTTCTTATCGTGTAAGCGGATCAAACATGAAGCAGTCATTAAGTGTGTGTTGCGTCGGTGTGTGTTGTGTCTCTCCCGACAGGCTGTGTGCTCGGGCAGGTGTGTGTGCCGTTTAATCTGGTGCAGAGGAGCCCGAGAGGACAGCACACTTTCACACTGATGAACACACACCAAGCAATCGGATCATTGACTACTGAGGTAACACACACACACACACACACACACACACACACACACACACACACACACACACACAATAAATTAATAGATAAATTGCTAGAATACTTATTCATGCCAAATATAACATGTATACAAGAATTAATTATAAATGTAAAGCTGCTTGCTGTTGCTATGGTAACACAGGCAGCTGCTGGCTACTTATTACCACGTGACGTTATCAGTTTACGTTACGCTATAAGCGATTCCGTGACGTTTCACGACACGTTGATTATAGGATCGGATCAGATTTGTTAGATTTTTTTCCTCCAGCGTTTCGTCTGATCTCGGTCTGATACTGGATATGAGATCAGTGCCGTCTCCGTCGTCAGGTCGTCCGACACGCTGATCAGAATTAGTGGTATACTTTAACTATTAACTGTAATTAAATTGTAAATAAATCTACAGTACATGTACGTTCTGAGTCTTCATTTGTTTGATGTTTTTAATGGACATGTTCAGCTTCTGTGTGACAAATTTTTTTAAATATCTGACTAATAATTGATGTATATTTTACACATTTAAACAACATTTTTGTGTAAAACTTCTGTCATATTAAAATTTTATAACATGTTTTTGCTTAATGCCGAGGTCTCGATGTTTTCTCGATCTTGATTTAAAAAAAATAAAATGTTCTTAGTGTGAGTTTATGGCTCTAATGTTTGATGTTCCGAATTAAATTTAAAAAAAAAAAAAAAAAAAAAAAAGTATTTTATTTGTTAGTCATCCACGTCGCATGTCTTTTTATTTTTTTGTCTAGTTGTCCTACCTGGAGCCGAGTGAAGTGCGCACTTGGCAGCCCCCTACTCCGGCGCCTACCAAACGAGTGGAGATGGACAGAACCGTGATGCCGTGCGGTACCGTCGTCACCACCGTCACTGCGGTGAGGAGCAGACCGGGACGTCCGCTTCCGACAGGTACCGTCCCAAATCTCACTTTAAACACGTGACACTCGGGACTGTTTTAAACACTCCCACTTTGCCAGTGGTCAACGTCGATGTAACACAACTTTTACCCAGAAGGCATTGCTGCAACCTGATGCAGTTTGTGCGTGTGTGTGTGTGTGTGTGTGTGTGTGTGTGTCCTTAGAGATCCACACTTTCAAATCATTAAGTAATGATCCCTCTGGTGAGGGAGTGTTGGAAACGGGAGTGGGAGTGGTTCACACTCAGCAGGATCTGGTTATTTTATAACGTGTGTTATATTATACCTCTTATGTTCAGAATCGATGAAACCTCCACCCAAAGCCAAGCTGACTGAGAGGCGGGTGTCTGAACAGCCCTCGGTGCTGGGAGCTAAAGTCAGCAAAGCCTTATCTTCATCAGATACAGGTACACACACACACACACACACACACACACACACGTTTTACTCACTGTGCTGAACATAAACACCAGAAATAAAAGCCTTTGATACTAAAGGAGGAAAATGCAGCTGAAGTACCTAGTCTGGTTCTGTTGAGTTTTTATTTGTACTCAGTTTTTGTGTCGTGTGTGTGTGTGTGTGTGTGTCTATATATATATATTCCCTCAGTCATTAATGCAGCCTGTGTGAAATGTCTTCAAGCTGTTCCAGTGTTTTACTCTCCGACTCCGACATCGTCGGTCATCTGAACTTCTCTGTAAACGAGTCCCCGCCCCCCCAGTGTCACTGTAACCAATCAGAACGTGTGAAACGAGCACATGACAGCTCTGTTCCTGTGTGTTTCTCCTGTTCAGAGCTGCTGATGCTGAACGGGGCCGACCCGGTGGCCGAGGCCGCCATCAGACAGCTGTACGAGTCGGCTAAGCAGAAACTCAAATCCCCTGTCAAAAAGAGCACCATTATCATCTCCGGAGTGGCAAAGGTCTCTCACACACACACACACACACACACACACGCTGTTATCGTTAATATGACCGTTATTCAAAAGGGGACAGGGACAGGGGGACACGTCACACACATATACTAGATATTTACAGTTTAGATGTATATGTTATTTTTAAAGCTGTTGCTATGACTGAGATCTACAGAGTCACCTGAAAACATGTGAGCAAGAAGAAAACAAGAAGGCGGGACTGTGGGCTCTTTGGGGGTTTAAATAATGGACATTAATTATTCATTATGAAGTAGAGACACGCTGGACTTTTGCCTTGCTGTTGTCTTATTCTTCTTATTGTGTAAAACTGCGGCGTTATCCGTGGATCTTCTCCTCACAGGGCTGTTGTGGCTGCAGGCTTTCACTCCAACCAACACCTGATTACAATCGTTTAATCACTTCATCTTACTCTCCAATCAGCTCTCCAGTCTGCCTCCTATTTGGCTGGAATGAAAACCTGCAGCCACAGCGCCACCTTGTGGATGAGACTGAAGCCTCCGGGTCAGAAAAATCCAACAAACCAATAAAATACACTGTAGTTATTGGGGTAAAGTTCTGTTTTTTTCTTTCTTCCTGGTGGAATTTTCTTATCAACGTTGGCGGCCCTGCGCGTACTGCTTTTAAACACGGTGCGAGTAAAATACACAAGATTCGTATCATATAAGATAAAAGCTCATATAAGACAATATTCACAGAAACATGCAGCTGGACTGAGGAGGAAACGGAAATGTTTTTGTTGTTGTTGTTGAATTGATCCCTATTCGGACGGGATTAAATGCGCATGGGGTCCTGGGGTAATAAGTTTTACAGTTTGCTACTGTGTTTTCCTCTGGGAAAATTACAGGCCTGCTTTTTAACACCAAACTCGGCGCTCATCTGATCATTTTAGATCGGACACACATGTCCGTGGTTTTCGATGCAGGTGCCGCCTCTCGCCGGAGGAAAAAAAAAAATGTCTGACTGCACATCAGTGCCTCTCCCCCAGATATCAAACACTTCCCTGGTCAGAAAATGAAAACTGGATGCTTTAGAAGAGACACTCAGCCATATATAGCTGGTCTGGGCGGTAAAACCTCGACTACACACGAATACAAAATTTGCGATGTTTATGAAACACTTGATGAATACGTACCGAACGTAACCTTTTTTTTTTAATTTCACGACTAAGCAAAACGTATCCGACAAGGAAGTGATGTCATCACACGGAGCAGCTGGCAGAAAAGTGTGCACACATTTTAAAAATTTATTTTTTATTTTTAAGTGAAACATGATGAGTATGAAAGCCCCGTGAAGGTCTTCCAGTCAGGGCCTCGTCTCTGTGGTTAACTCCGGCGCCGGTCTCGTTTCCCCGCTCAGGCGCCTCTGTCTCAGGACGAGGAGATGACCCTGATGGCCGGCTACGCTGCCGCGATGGACGCCTCCATGTCCGAATCGCCCGAGTGCACGAGGCAGGAAGCGGAGACGCTCTCCGAGCACTGCGTCTCGGACGCGTCCGATCCGTTGGAGGGTCCGAGCGGAGCGGACTGGGAGAGTCAGACCGGAGAGGAATCGGACAAAGCCTCGCTCTCCCTCTGCGTCTCCGAGACCGGATCCAAAAAGGGCAAAGGTGAGACGCCTCACGCTTTTTTTTTTTTTTTTTTCTCTTCTCCACATTTTAGTAATAATACTTCTCTCTGTCGTGTTTTTTTTCCTGTCATGTGTAAATGTGATGGTGAAAACTCTTTCTCTCTCTCTCTCTCTCTCTCTCTCTCTCTCTCTCTCTCTCTCATTCTTTGACCACGCCCTTTTTTCTTTTTCCTCTTCCTGTCATCTCTCTGCCATCTTTAAGAGGAGAGCAGTGGTAAGCAGACTTTAATGCTGCCCGAGTAAGTGCACTCTCTCAAGGAGTCTATAGCGATGTAGTCACGTAGACCTCCCCTAAAACAGTAGTGTCCTTTGTAGTGGGGTGTAAAGCAAACCCAGTCCACCGCCTTGTTTTAATTTATTATAACTCCATAACCTGATTGAACTCCATCACGCTGTAAAGCTAAGGTGTGGACTGGTCCTGATTGCTTTCATCCCTCATATATCTCCATTCATGCCTCCGTTTTACCACGTTTACCATGATTTTATTTTATTTAAAACATCCTGTCGTTAAAGATGCCGTGTAGAGCAACTACCCGTGTTTTATTTACACTCCATCTCTCAGATCATGTAGAGCCCATGTTCGCCATCCTCAATGATAATTCCTAGATGTATGTGTGTGTGTGTGTGTGTGTTTCCTATCACGTCTGTGAAAGTAGGAGGAGTTTCTCTGGAGGTTATCAGGTGATGACCGATTCGAACGATCAGCAACGTACCACTCGAAATAAATCAAAACCATTTTGAAATATCTGACTTAGTGCTAAGATGTGACTCAGACACGGGGGTGCCAAAACTTTAATCCTTAGCGTAAATGGAGAGGAGTGGGATTGTGAGGAGCGAAGATTAACACGTGTCCTCGTAGACACGTGAAGCCGCCGCCCGTGTTGTTTCACATCGCCGCTCATGCGTATGAACACACTCGTACATGAGCTCACAGATTGCTAATGTCGCTGTGATTGACAGGAGAGAGAGTGCGCATGCCCCGCCCAGTTTTACTTCCTAGCCGTCCCCTGGGAGACCACCGAGGAGAAAACTTCTTATATTTAATTACATTAATCAAAGTTTTCCTGGTTTCATCCATTTATCAACAGAAATCCAAACTCAGGGTAGGCTTGGGGTGTGTAAACTTATTATTTTTTTTTTAACAGCTGGAGGTTCTTTTCACTGTAAAGTAAATATTCCACAGATCCCCTCTGTACAGATTTATTTTTATGAATGTAATCTTTTTAAAAACCCAGAGTTTAACGCTTAACTCTCCACTCAGTTTAATATTGTCATTAGATTCCACTCTTGTGGACTTGAGTCCCGTTCACTTCCTGTGAAGAATAAATGAGCCTTAAGCAACAGTTTGTTCATTTATCCCCCCCCCCCCCCCCCCCAGAGAACATTGCGTACGTACGTCTTTAATTCTAAACCGCTCGTGAGTGTTAACGTGTAAGTTAGATCTGTTTCTCTGGTGTTTCCCCGTGCAGGCAGCTTCCTCCATAAGGGCGCCCGGCTGTTTTTCAGGCGCCGGCAGCAGAGGAAGGAGCCGGGGATGAGTCAGTCCCATAACGACCTGCAGTACCTGGAGCAGGCCGAGGAGAGACGCACGGCCACCTTCAAGCGCATCATCAACCGCAAACTGCTGCACAAACACAAGAGCAAAGCCAACGGCGTCCAGACGTCAGACCTCCATCACCCTCACTAACACCCTCACACACACACACACACACACACACACACATTCTCACACGCTCACACTCTCCCTGTCTCCAAAATGGCACGCAAGTTCCAAGCGGTATTCTAATCCAGATAGACACGCCGATCCTCACGCCGACCCTCCACGATACGTAACGAAGTCACGCGCTACAGGTGGGGCGATATATCGGGATGACGACGTACCGCGATGAGGGATCTGAAACGCTTATATCGTTACTCTCCATCTTCATATCCATCCACAGCTGATATTCATGCTAACACCTTTCTATCATTACCCGGGTGATAAAGTGGTGATGAACATACTAATCCGGCATGATAAAGTGTGTGTTATAATCTGATCACGTGCAACGACGTGGCTGCTGCACACACGTGGCCTTTCTGTTAAAGATAGCCGTCTGTAAATGTATACATTTGGTTTGCACGTTTGTTTGTATGCAGACGTTTTGGGAAACAGTAGATGAGGATGAAACGTGCAGGTTTAAAAAAAAAAAAAAATCTTTTTATTTTTAATGAAAATAAGAAATCCAGTTCCGTTTAACGGCTTCGTATTTAGACCCAAAATCAAAACCAAAATCTCACACTAACACGTCGACGGTGTCACGACGACGTCGTCCCCTGTGGGCGTGGCCTGTCCGGCCTGTTGAGCTACTATCATAAAATAATAGAATCCGAAATGTACACCATCTACCGTACGGTTTAAACACATCCACATCGCAGTGTTACTGGTGTTTAAAAACAGGTGTGGGCTGTATAGCAAAAAGGATTCTCTCCAGAATTATTGGCACCCTTCGTCATGATGATACAAAATAAATTTGTATATTATATTCAGTAGTTCAGGTTCAATGCTGTTATTCCCTCTTTTTTACTTTTCAACGTATCACTGATTGTATGTGTTGTTGTTTTATTTATATATATATATATATATATATATATATATATTATTTTTCGATAAAAATTTCCCCTCATTTTAATCAAGGGTGCCAATAATTCTGGAGGACACTTTTTTGGTACCTTCCCCCCCCCCCCCCCTCTCCAACAAAACAGCCATCTTATGGAAAAGTTTCATAAAATGTTGAACAGAGAGATCTCTAAAGTATTTATAAAACGCTCCGAAACCCGACGATATCCACGGGACGGAGACACCACGGGAAAATATCGCATCATCGTCATCATATTGCCCGGCATTAGATTAAAGCGTGGGTTAATATTATAATAAAGGGCAAATTATCGATCGTCCCACCCGCGCCATCTGATTGGTCGAGGAGTTCGCTGCAGCCAATCGGGGGGGGGGGGGGGGGGGGGGGGTATTATCTTTACTCTGTCATAACATATTTACATGAAATTAATCCCCTGCTCCTGTGAACTCACCGACGTTTTATTCGATGGGTGTTTTAGATCTTTAGAGTTTTATCAGTTGTTTTTTAATCATATAATTGAAGACATATTCAGATTAAAATTAACGATACATTGGAATTAATAATAATAAGAAGAAGAATGTGACATGGTGTAAACATCTCCATGAGGTGACTCTGTGTAAATTAATAATACATACCTGAAGATTCTTTATCAGTAATATTTTAATTATAATTATATATTATTTTAAATAATTATAATAATAATAATAACTGCGCCAAGGTTTGGATGGCCAGACACACACACACACACGCCCGCACACACACGCCCGCACACACACACACACACACACACACACACACACACAGTTCAGTGGCGTGTATTTGGCCTCTTACAGAATTAAGATGATTCATGGTGTGTGTGTGTGTGTGTGTGTGTGTGTGTGCGGGCGTGAGCGAGAGAGAAAATACAGCAGGAAGGAAGACAGATGGTGTGTTGTGTAAAATAGCTGCGATGTGCCACATGGGGATCTGATGAGTTCTTACATGAACTTTAGTTTTGTTTATTTTACTTTTATATATATATATATAAAATCCTAATCTGAGTAAATCTGTCAATCAGTTTAAATATTGTTTCATGAGTATAGGACGGAGTGTGTGTGTGTGGGTGTGTGTGTGTGTGTGTGTGTGTGTGTGTGTGTGAGTGTGTGAAATGTTTGGTTACGAGTTTTGGGTTGTTGTTGATTTTTCAGTAAACACACACACACACACACACACACACACACACACACTCACACACACACAGTGTGAGTTTTAACCAAAGTGTATAAACACTACAGGAGGGCATTAACGAGAGCTTTAATCACACTCAGTGATGTCACCATGTCATTTAATTGATTTGTTTAGTTTTGGGTTTGATTGATTGTTTTTGATCACATGACCTGTATTATGTTTGTGTTGTTTGTCTCTGAGGCATTTAATGATCCACTGATGATAATCCCACATTCCTTTATTCTGAGAGTGTGTGAGATGTTACACACTGTTTCTGTTTGTTTGTAGA
The DNA here is from genome assembly GCA_023630585.1 of Cranoglanis bouderius. NCBI lineage: Eukaryota > Metazoa > Chordata > Actinopteri > Siluriformes > Cranoglanididae > Cranoglanis > Cranoglanis bouderius. The sequence goes on along the minus strand of CM042550.1, from coordinate 21,640,177 downwards.
CCAGCTGATTGTGTGTGTGTGTGTGTGTGTGTGTGTGTGTGTGTGTGTGTGTGTGTGTGTGTGTGTGTGTGTGAGAGAGAGAGAGAGAGAGATGTTTAGATAATCAGTGTCCTGATCCACATTTCCTCTTTTATCCTAATCATTTTATTTGTTGTTTTTCTGATGGAGAGCTTTAACTCGAGTGTGTGATGTCTCAGGCTGTGGATTGGACTGAATTTGTGTGTGTGTGAGTGTGTGTGTGTGTGTGTGTGTGTGTGTGTGTGTGTGTGTGTGTGTGACATTTACATGGCTGACGTAACCTGCAGTTTATCATGGTGCACCTAAATCAGTAACACTATATGTACATAAACCAGACAGAATAAATCGGTTACAGTGTCTCTCTCTCTCTCTCTCACACACACACACTCACACACACACACACACACACACACACACACACACACACACACGCCGGACACGTCTCCCGGACGAGTCCCCAAGTGTGTGTGAGAGAGAATGATTTGGGAAGGTGACGATAATTTCCAGGACGTCTGTTAATCGCAACAGTACGCTGTTGTCATTTCCTGTCTGGA
>CM042550.1:21619605-21627105 GCA_023630585.1 Cranoglanis bouderius | reverse complement strand
TCGCTAAAGGCCGTGATTACCTGAAACACATCATGGAGATGCACAAGGAGCGCGGATACGGCTGTGTGATCTGTAACAGGCGCTTCGCCCTCAAAGCCACCTACAACGCTCACCTGGTTATTCACCGAGAACAGCTTCCTGACCCTGCTGTGCAGAGGTACACACACACACACACACACACACACACACACACACACACTACATGCATGTGCATTCTAAATAACTCTAAATATACTCATGATGTAGACACACAGGGCGCGTCCGCTGTGCACGCCCCTGTGAATGAGCTGTTACTATGGAAACGATAAGCTTTATTATTGTATTAGAGCGAGCGCATTGATATATGTGACGTGCAGCCGCACTACCGTCAGAGCTGCTGTTATAGAAAACTAATCAACACCTGACGACCAATCACAATCCAGCGTGGTGTAAAGCTCCAAAACCGAAGCGCGCAGTGATGTGTAGCGTTCTGATCATGTGACCCGGTTGCAGGTACATCCACCCGTGTGACATGTGCGGCCGCATCTTCAACAGCATCGGCAACCTGGAGAGGCACAAGATCATCCACACGGGTGTGTTAGTGCTGCTCACGTCATACACGTGTCACACACACCTTACACACACACCTTACTGTGTCCCAAACTGCATCCTGTTTTTAATGTGTGTGTGTGTGTGTGTGTGTGTGTGTGTGTGTGTGTGCAGGTGTGAAGAGTCACAGTTGTGATCGGTGTGGAAAATCGTTTGCCAGGAAGGACATGCTGAAGGAGCACCTGAGAGTTCATGATAACATCCGTGATTTCCTGTGTGCTGAGTGTGGGAAAGGTAGAAAACACACACACACACACACCCTGTCCAGACCTTTACGTGTGTGTGGTTTGGGGATGATGATGATGATGGTGTTTATGTGAGCTGTATAGTGAAAAGTGTTTAGGGGCCATGCCCATTATTTTATTCTGTTCCTGGTTTTAGTGTGCTACAGTGTAGGGATTAGGGAGTACATTTACATTTATGGCATTTGGCAGACGCCCTTATCCAGAGCGACTTACAGTTATCTCATTTATACATCTGAGCAGTTGAGGGTTAAGGGCCTTGCTCAAGGGCCCAACAGTGGCATCTTGGCGGTGCTGAGGTTTGAACTCATGACCTTCCAATCAGTAGCCCAACATCTTAACCACTGAGCTACCACTGAGCTACCACTGCCCCTGTAGGGAGTAGGGAATAAGGAGTAAGTAACTAAGTAAGCATTAGGGAATTGGGGAGTAGAGAATATGGAGTAGGGATTAAGGAGTAGGGAATAGTGATTAGGGAGTAGGGAATAAGGAGTAAGGATTATGGAGTAGGGAATAGGGAATAGTGAGTAAGGATTAGGGAGTAGGGAATAGGGAATCGCGAGAAGGGATTAGGGAGTAGGGATTAGGGAGTAAGCGTTAGAGAATCAGGATTAGGGAGTAGAGAATATGGAGTAGGGAATAGTGATTAGGGAGTAGGGAATAAGGAGTAAGGATTAGGGAGTAGGGATTAGGGAGTAGGGATTAGGGAGTAGTGATTAGGGAGTAAGCGTTAGAGAATCAGGATTAGGGAGTAGAGAATATGGAGTAGGGAATAGTGATTAGGGAGTAGGGAATAAGGAGTAGTGATTATGGAGTAAGGATTAGGGAGTAGTGATTATGGAGTAAGGATTAGGGAGTAGGGATTAGGGAGCAGGGATTAGGGAGCAGGGAAAAGGGAGACATTTAGGACACAGTATTTGTTTTTGAGATCAGGCCCAGATCAGGTCATGAAGTATGAAGCGCTTAATGTTGGATAATAAACACTCTGTGCTGCTCATCTAGTGCATACACAGTCCACAGTAATGTGTGTGTGTGTGTGTGTGTGTGTGTGTGTGTGTGTGTGTGTGTGTGTGTGTGTGTGAGCAGGTATGAAGACGAAACATGCCCTGCGGCACCACATGAAGCTCCACAAGGGCATTAAGGAGTACGAGTGTAAGGAGTGTAACCGCAAATTCGCACAGAAAGTCAACATGCTGAAACACTACAAGAGACACACAGGTACACAACACCACACCCACAACAACCTCACAACCTCCGCTCACCCCACGCCTCTCACACACCACGTCAGTGACCTCACGCTGGTATCGTAGTCTCGTAGACTCTGAGTCTCGTATATCACCAACATGTTACTGATAAAGACTTAAAATGGTTGCCGTGGGCGTGTCCCACTTCGTTTACTGGAAATAAATCTGCGTAATTGCTGTAACCATGGAAACCAAAGCCATTAAGCAAAAGAGTGTATGTCAAAATAATTCAGACAAATTTTTTTTTTAAATGTCATTTCAACTGTGTGAAGTGTGTGTGTGTGTGTGTGTGTGTGTGTGTGTGTGTGTGTGTGTGTGTGTGTGTGTGTTGTTGCAGGTATAAAGGACTTCATGTGTGAGCTGTGTGGAAAAACGTTCAGCGAGAGAAACACGATGGAAACACACAAACTCATTCACACAGGTGAACGTCACGTCACGTCACGTGACTGAGCTCAGTGTTTATTTCAGTAGATATGTTCAGAACATTGAGTGAGACAACATTGAAAATGTTTTGTGTGTGTGTGTGTGTGTGTGTGTGTGTGTGTGTGTGTGTGTGTGTGTGTGTGTTAGTGGGGAAGACGTGGTCGTGCTCGGTGTGTGATAAGAAGTACGTGACGGAGTACATGCTGCAGAAACACGTCCAGCTCACACACGAGAAGGTGGAGGCTCAGAGCTGTCACCTGTGTGGCACTAAAGTATCGACACGAGCCTCCATGAACAGACACATACGCCGTAAACACCCTGAGGTACACACACACACACACACACACACACACACACACACACACACACACACACACACACACACTTTACTGTGATCCTCAGGGGTGTGTTTGAGTTCCTGTTGTTTCCATGGTGATGCAGGTGGTGACGGTGAGAGTGGAGTATTTGGATGATCTTCCAGAAGCCGCAACGATTGACGCCTCATCCATCAGCATAGCGCAGGTGTGTGTGTGTGTGTGTGTGTGTGTGTGTGTGTGTGTGTGTGAATTACATCACTAAACATGATTTAATTTCTGAATGGCTTATTTAATGTAGGTCAATAAAGTGTGTGTGTGTGTGTGTATGTGTGTGTGTGTGTGTGTGTGTGTGTGTGTGTGTGTGTCTCAGCCCCCTCTCTCCACAGCAAAAGCCCACAGGAACTCGAGTCCCATGAAGAAGAAGCAGAAGCTGCAGGAGTCGATTCTCTCAGATTCAGTTGAATACGGAGAGCTAACCAGAAAAAACAGCGAGTTCACCACGGCAACAGCGACCACGGCAACAACAGGAGACGAGACCAACTCAGCCGTGCAGAATTTACAACAGGTAACACACACACACACACACACACACACACACACACACACACACACACACACACACACACACACACAGTTCATATCTGCTTATCAGAATCATTTCTATACACAAATCATCTGTACATGAATCATTTTATATATGAATCATTTTATATATGAATCATTTTATATATGAATCATTTTATATATGAATCATTTTAATATGAGTTATTTACAATTATTATTTTGTGTGTATTGCTTTATTTATACATGATATTTTCATATTTTGTTTTATTAATTTAAATCATTTTATGTAAATACTTTGTATTTGAATAATGAATCATTTTTACAAACTGTTTTAATATAAATGAATCTTTATATGAATGATTTTATCGATTAATTATATTTATATAAATAATCTCATTGAGCTTTTCTGTGAGCTTATAATAATGATTTTTGGTATTAATTTATATATTTAAAGGCTTTTTTTTTGAGGTTCTAACAGGCTGCTTTAACCTTTGACCTCTACTCCGCCCCCTACAGGTGGTGGTGTTAGCCGACCCTAGCGTCCCTCCCACCACCTCGGTGAGTTTGACCAACATCAGGGTGACGCCTATCAACACGGCGGCTCAGTTCACCAGCCTGCAGCCCGTCGCCGTGGAACGACCTCTGACCCTCGACAGCTCCATCCTCACCGTGACCTTTGACCCCGTCACTGGCTCCAGCGTGCAGACGGACGGTGCGAACGCGCAGTCCGTCGCTCACTTCATCAACCTCACTACCTTCGTCAATCCCGTATCACACCCTCTGGAGGCCTGGAGGCCCATCACAAACACAGAGGCGAGTCACGTGACCACGGACACAAGTCACGTGACCGCTGGCACGAGTCAAGTGACACCGGATGGAAATCATGTGACAGCGGCCATGACCGTGGGCGGAGCCCAGGCTGAGCTTCAGGACACCCAGGACCCCGAAGCTCAGCTTCCCCAGGAATCGCAGCGTAATCTCGGGCAAAGCCATCAAATCCAGCCCCAGGCTTCAGGGCCTACACAGTCTCCAGCCACAGCGCCGCAAATGTTCAGCTACTGAGAGCTAAAACATCAGCAAACTGTTTTAAACTCTCGCTCATCTGAAGGCAGTGACATGAAAACACAGCCAGACGCGTTGCTTCGACTATAGAGTGTCATGTTTAAGGTCGCTGAAGAAGAATCATGTTGAAAGTTATGATGGAAAATGTAGCAATTATGTTCAGATCAATTCTGGATTAATTTACCCTCAGTAATTATGTCTTGACCTGCACTTCCACCTACAACCAAAGCTGGATGTGTTTTGTTTTTGTGGGTTTTTTTGTTTGTTTTTTTAGAAAACAGATGCGTGTGTTTAAACTGCAGCTGTGAGTGTCACAGGCACATCTGTGTTTCCGTTATTTGGAAAAAGAGACAGAGAGGATGTTGAATTATTTCTCTGAAAAGAAGGAAAAAATGGATAGAAATAAGGATTATCGATGTCTTACTGGGCTAATCATTTTTTAATGATTTTTTTTTTTTTCTAAAAGCAGGTCTGTTGCCAATAAACAGGAGCTCTGTAGCAGCTGTTGGGATGTGATTCAGTGTCATTTATTGTCTGCAGTGTAAGTGTTGCTGTAGAACCTGTCACTTCGTCCTACAGCAGAAAAGGTTTTTCCTAAAAGTGGAGAATAGTTCCTAGGAAAAAAAAAACAACAACTTGTGTTGTATCACACAGTAAATCCTCCAATTCATCACAGTATTTAAATGACAAAGCAGCTTTAAGAGATTTTTAACTATTTGTTTACAGTCGACTTTACAATACGGTAAGACAGGATTATAAAATGTTGCTGGTAAATAATTTTTCCGATTCTGGTACAATCACAGTCCAAAGATCTGCACACCCACATCACCACATGACTATTCTCCATTTCTATTTTCTTACAAATATTATACATACTTGTAAGAATATGAATGATATATTCAAATATATACCTAATGGCGAGAGATTATTCATTAGGTTACAGAGAGACTACAGAACGTACAGATCAGTAATATGCTGAGGGGTAAATGATGAGAATGCTGTACTAAAACACATGCATTAAAAGTTTTTAATGGATATTTTATTATTGCAGAACTTAATAATGTTCATGTAGCCTACTCTTAAGATAAAAGACAAAACCAACAAATCTGTATGTAATATTTATCTTAAATAATTAATACATAAATTAATAAAATAAGTACAAATTACATTTATTTATAGTTAAAAATAACAAGTTTTAACAGATTCATTAAATTAGTAAATTGTGTTTTATATATATTAATTACTTAATTAGTCAAGTGTAATAATGAATGATTTTGATGTTATTGTTTTTGACTAACATGGAAAAGGAAGCTTATATTTTTCCACTTTGTTAAAAATGTATTCATAAAAATACTTTGCAGGATGAATTTTAATATATAAAGTTAAAGGAAACTTTATTTTTATTTTTATTTTTTTGTAATAATGGTAATAACTACAGCGAATGTGCTTCAGTGTCCAAAGTCCATTCATTCATCACACGAGCGGTTTACTTCCGGTATTACCAGTGACGTAGTGTGTAACTCTGTATTCCATTGGGCGGCTAGCTGCATGGATACCTTACTCTTTTCACTTCTCAGTCAGAACAACTGCGGTTATATTGTATTTCTGAAAGAAAGAGTTATTTAAAAATATACGCCTTAAACAGTTACTATAATGTGTCGAATCAGTCGAGACGATTAGCGAGCTAGCTTTTTTCCGCGATCTCATTTTCACGCATGCGCATATTTATAAATAGTTGTGCTAGTGCGCATGCGCTCTCAGGATATCGGAAGAGTTTCCATGTAGAGTTCCTCAGAGTGTGTGTGTGTGTGAGAGAGAGAGAGAGAGAGAGAGAGAGTGTGTGTGAGAGTGTGAGAGTGTGTGTGTGTGTGTAACGTGGCAGACTTGGACATGGAGTTTGCTGCGCTCGTGGCCGTTTCGTTGATTATTGGAGCGCTTATAATTTTAGTAACTGTAGCAGTTAGCAAACAGAAAGCTAAACAGAGTGAACAAGAGGAGCAGAGCAACAAAGCAGCTGGTAAGTGTGTGTGTGTATGTGTGTGTATATGTGTGTGTGTGTGTATATGTGTGTGTGTGTATATGTGTGTGTGTGTGTATATGTGTGTGTGTGTATATGTGTGTGTGTGTGTGTATATGTGTGTGTGTGTGTATATGTGTGTGTGTGTATATGTGTGTGTGTGTATATGTGTGTGTGTGTATATGTGTGTGTGTGTATATGTGTGTGTGTGTGTATATGTGTGTGTGTGTGTGTATATGTGTGTGTGTGTATATGTGTGTGTGTGTGTGTTCTCCTGTTTCAGTGTAACTCAGTCATGCATGTTGGACAGAGACAGTAATGCAGATCCTCACTCACGCAATATCTTTAATTAAGATTAAAATAATGAAACCACGTGACCCCAATTTATTACCTTATAATATTAAAAAGCACAGTACAGATCTGCTCTCATTCTCTGCAGTATAGATTTATATCATAATGACTTATTACAGCATAATGCATATATAATATATATATATATATATGAACTGTTTAGCTTTTAAGGACTGCATTATTATTATTATTATTATTATTATTATTATTTCTTTTTTTTTAAAACCGTGTTTCTAATCTCTCTGTTTCTGTAAAACTGAGTTTTAGTTTTAGTAACTTTTCCTGTAGTTTATTATCAAATCAGTGTAAAGTTTTGTGTTTTAAATCATCTTAAAGATCTTTTTTTTTCCTCATTACTGAAATTATTATTAGTTCATTATTAACAGTAACTTATTGATACTACTGTTAATAATAATTATCATTATTATATAGCATCTTTCATACATTACATGCAGCTCAAAACGCTTTACAGTGTGAAGTTTAAAATTATTTTTTTTTTAAAATAGTAAAATACGCGATTAGTAAACGTTAATAAAAATATGATTAGAAGAAAGTACAAAAATAGCAAAAAGAAAGTACGTTTAATTAAAATAATATAAAAATAAGTGAGACTAATGATAAAAAGCAGTATTTATGTTTATAACTGTTTTTGTAATCAGTGATAAACGGAGCCTGGATGTTTAATGTCGTGT
>CM042550.1:21604605-21614605 GCA_023630585.1 Cranoglanis bouderius | reverse complement strand
AGTTCTGAGTCGGAAAAGGGGAGGAGGCGGGGCTTGGTAAGAGGATAAGAGTTGATTGACGTTTGAGTAGACCAATAGAGATGAACTTGGAAGCGGTTCCATAGAGGCAGGTGTCATGTTAATGAGAGGAGGAGCTAAAGCGCTGATTTGAATAGATTTGCATAGAAGCTTCACTGTAGCAGCGAGTTCGGAGAATGTTTTATTTTATTTTATATATGAAGCAATATTTGAATTTATACACGTTTATATGACCGAGTAGGCTTTATTTCACCTCGGCAATGTTTGTAATTCACGTGGGAGGGGAGGAAGTTTACACCCTCCTCAGTGCCCTACATGGCCAACAGGAAGTCATGTGCGCTTCACTTCCCTAGTGTGTATATTAAGTGCACTATTATATAGGGAATACTTTAGTTCACTACTAATAATGTCTTCTAAACACAGTTTAGTGCACCACATGTAAAACATTGAAACTTTTGAGATTGCAGTTCCTATATATTTAATATAATATTAATATTAATATGTTAATAGGGAACTATTTCGTACCCAGCTTCCTCCACCCTGTATAAATGCACTCCACAGGCTGATATAAAGGCTCTGAGACCCTGTATACTACACTATATATCCAGTAGAGAGCCTTTAATGATTCATCCATCATTTAAAGTAATGTGTTTATTTACTTCTGTATATTTATTTTTGATTTATTTTAAACAGGGAGAAAAAGTGGGTGACTGTGGGAGACACGTCTCTGAGGATCTTCAAATGGGTTCCTGTAGTGGACACTAAGGAGGTAGGAGACGTCTGAGACACGGCGTGGACTTTACACTCACCGACTTCATAAACTGTGTGTGTGTGTGTGTGTGTGTGTGTGTGTGTGTGTGTGTGCAGTTAAATACAGAAAATTATAATAGATTATTAACAAAAAAAAAACAACTAATCAACTGATTGAGGAATTGATTTATTTATCAAAAGATTTATTAATGACGAATTTATTGATTTACATTTGATTTATTTATTGATTAATCCATCGGTTAATCGATTAATTCAATGCAAAACACATTGCAACGAATAAAGAAAACAAATAAATGAGATAAAACACCATGTAAAATAAATAATAGTGGGTTTTTTTTAAGTTTTAAAAATGAATGAGTTATAAATAATCATTAAATAATGAATAAAGTCATGTTTTTGTCCTGCAGAAGGAGAAGAGTAAAGTTCCAGCTGCTGCTGAGGTTCAAATAAACACTTTCTCTTCTGAGGAAACGACTGAAAACTCCTGCACAACTCTACTGGATTACCAAGGTGTATATACACACACACACACACACACACACACACACACACACACACACACACACACACACACACACACACAGGACAGGGTGTTAGGTTTTGTTTCTGTGAGATCAGGAGAATATACTGTGAATATACAGGGAATTTATAATAAACACTTTCTACATTTATTTACTTTGTGTTTTGTGTGTGTGTGTGTGTGTGTGTGTGTGTGTGTGTGTGTGTGTGTGTGTGTGTGTGTAGATGAGAACAGCAGTCACAGCTCTCTCTCAGACTCGTTCCAGAGTAAAGTGAACCCCGCTGACAGCAGCACGAACTCCAGTCCTCAGCGCAGTGAGCCCGTCAGCCCCGCCACACACACTCACACACACACACACGCACACACACTCACACACACTCACGAGTACCGCCCCGACGAGCCGCCGCCGCCCACACTCGGCCAGGAGTGTATGGAAGGTGAGAGCGTGCACACGCACACGCACACACACACACACACACACACACACACACACACACACACACACCTATCAAAAACCTATGTTACTTTATTTATTGTTTATTTGGTCCATTGTTTTTAAATGATATAATAATTACATAGTTAATAATTTATTACATTATTATATTGTGTGCATTGTATAAAATATTTACTGTAATATTATTAAAATATTACAAACAATTAAAGAGTAGAAGAACTAGATATGTATGTAATTAATACTTCAGTATTTATTTATTATTTGACTACAGGTTCCTTATGCATATAATACTGCTATTATTATTATTATTATTATTATTATTATTATTTGTGTGTAGTAATAATTTACTGTGTGTTGTTTAGAGGCGTCGCTGCAGCGGGAGATGGCTGATGAACCGCCGACGCTGATTAAAGAAGATATTTTACCTGTTACAGCTCAGGTAATAAAATAAACAAGCAAATAAATAAATAAATAAATAATAAGAATACTTAATGTGTAAATGAAAATGAACATCATATAAAATATAATTGTTTATTCAATTATGTGTTTGTTTGTTTGTTTGTTTATCGCTTTTTGTTTTTATACAGGAAGAGGAAGAGGAAATCTCCGGAGCTCCGCCTCTTAAAAGAGTGTGTACTGAACAACCATCTGTTATCCAGTCTACTCTGACAAGTTAACACACACACACACACACACACACACACACACACACACACACACACACACACACACACACACACAATAACAGCTCATACTGTATACTCAGTGTGATGAGACATTCCTGTACTGAGACAATCAGTGACCGGCAGCAGCACTGAATTTATTACCTTTGTACCAGGTGTGAAGGCTCAGGTGTTACACTGCTGCAAGGCATTCTGGGTAAAATCAGCATTAGATATTGAGTGAGGGCGCTTTAATACTTTGCTCACACTCCCGAGGGTTCATCAGACGCTGTAACTTTCTGCTTCGCTGGAGTTTATTATTGTAAGATAAATGTTAAAGAAATATATTTTAAATGTTTACACCGTCCCACAGGTTTATTTCATTATAAACATGTTTATCACTTAAAATAATAAAAACAAGACAGAACTGAGGCCGGCGGTGTAAAGAGACGGAATCACTCGCTTTTCCCCGAACATTCTCATGTGGAAAAACATCTAAACATCTAGCAAGCGCACACACACACACACACACACACACACACACACACACACACACACACACACACACACACACAGTAAAATCCCCTCACAGTGCTTTATCAGTTCGATAACTAGCTGCTTTACAGCATCAGATGCGAGTGTAAAAGTATCAGTCAGTGCTGAAGTTTCGTCCTGCAGTTTATCATCATTTCCTTCATAACTGGTACAAATCACAAATTCAGACATAACATTTTCTTTATTTTATTTTTCTCATTTTACAAATTTCCTGCTAGATCACTTGTTTAGGTTATTAGTCTGTTACAGTGAAATATGAAACCGCCTAAATTATATCCCTATATACATATATATATATATAATATGCTGTACTTATACATAAATATAGATTCTATTCTGGAGAATTTTGTCTTACAGTTTAAAAAAAGGAGTAAATAATAATATTGAGATAATTTATGCATCTTATTGTTGCGTCAGATGAAAAATTGTATTTCCTCCCCATACAGTCGTGATTGTTTCAGTTTATTTTCTGTTTGTGTGTGATCTCGGGCATTTTTAACGTTTATAATTCTTCATGATCATGATTATATGAATGAAAGAGGTTTTGATTTTGAAGTGACAGTTAAGCTGATGATGATGATGATGATGATGATGATGATGATGATGATGTTTATTACTGTACACTGGTTAAGTGGCACATTGATGTTGAATTTATATTATTATTTAAAATGTCATTAAAATATTAGAACCTTCTCGGTGTCTCTTTAATAAAATAATAAATAAATAATCACTAATAGATGTTTAACAGCACAACGTTTATTCGGAAGTAGGTGTGTATGAAAAGTGATGATGTTTATTTATTCTTCATTTTTCCCGTTCTGAGTTTTCTTTAACAACAATTCTTTATTAATTAGTTAATGAATGAATTAATTAATACAGTTTTCTTTCTTCAAAGAGTCCCAGTCGGGTTCGTTCACGCGCTCCTCACTGAAGGGCATCTTTAATAAAACGTTATTAAGAAATGACAGATCGTATTGTGTTTTGAACTCTTTATTGACAAAGGGAAGGGAAAACACATACGAACAGATAAAAAACGCGGACGACGTGACCTTCACTCCTGCTCCTTGTCCTCCCCGTGAGTGATGACGTAGCACAGGTTCTTGTAGTCCAGGTTTCCAGCGACGTCCAGAGGGAAGTTTGTGAACATCTGATTTACCTGAGAGCGTCAGAAACGAGGAGAGGAACAATCAGAATGTTCTGCTTACGTCCATAAAATAAGATCACATAGATCAGATAGATCAGACAGAGCTTAGATTTTAGAGTTTGGATGAAAAGAGAGACTCACCTCTGCCTCTGTGAACTTGTCTGCCTGGGACATGAGATGGTACTTGATCCTGAAATGTGAGAATAAACACGTTTGAAACAATTTGATGAACACAAAGAATATAATTAAGTACATTTTTAATGTTGTTATTAAATACATCAGAATACCAGTACTGAAATATCTCAGTACAAAATCAATCAAATAATTATATATTGCGTGTATATATATATATATATATATATATATATATATATATAATAATGAAACTGTAATATATAAAGATGAAACTGAGTATTTCTACTCAGAATGTACTCATACATCATGTGAAGATGAAAAGGTTTTGAGAAATAGATTTATATGATGAAGTTAGATCTCAGCATTACACAGAGCAGTGAATAAACCGGACTGAGAGTATAATATATTTATATTTATATATTTATATATATATATATTTATATGTCATGTATTTCCTCAGTGTTCAGGTATTTTCAGGTGAATAAACTCCATCACTCACTCTTCTCCTTTAATGATGCCCGTTCCTTCAGGGTCGAATATCTTGAAGGCGGCGAGAATGTTCTCCTCCGGATCCGTTCCTGGAAAAGCAGAAAAGAAAATCTGATATTAGTGTGTGTTTAAAGTGAACTTTATGGTCAATGATGAGGTGTGTGTGTGTGTGTGTGTGTGTGTGTGTGTGTGTGTGTGTGTGTGTGTGTGTGAGTGTGTGTGTTCACTCCCACCCTTGAGTTTCTCTCCGAACATGCTGAGGAAGATGGTGAAGTTTATGGGACCTGGAGCTTCCTTTAGCATCTCATCCAGCTCATCATTACCCACGTTCAGACGCCCTGTAACACACACACACACACACACACACACACACACACACACACACACACACACACACACACACACACACCACACATGGGAGAGTATCATTTAGAAAAGTATCTTTCCTTCTGTCTTTGCCTCTCTCTCTGTCTCTCTCTCTCTGTCTCTCTTTCTCTCTGTCTCTCTTTCTCTCTCTCTGTCTCTCTCTCTCTCTCTCTCTCTCTCTCTCTCTCTCTCTCTCTGTCTCTCTCTCTGTCTTTCTGTCTCTCTCTCTCTCTCGCTCTCTCTCTCTCTCTCTCTCTCTCTCTCTCTCTCTCTCTCTCTCTCTCTCTCTCTGTCTCTCTCTCTCTCTCTCTGTCTCTCTCTCTCTCGCTCTCTGTCTCACATTTTTTTCTTTTGTCCTTTTTCTTTTACCTTAAGCACTATATTATTTTTATATATATTTTAGCTGACCTTAATTGAAATCTGCTATTTTCAAATCAAAATCACATTCCTTCTCAATCCCTCCTCCTACACTCTTTTTGATATATTTGCAGGATGTAACTGCAGTGTACTTTGTTAATTTCACTCCACATCTCTAGCAACTTTAACAGCACTTTAACTGCTTCACTTATCCTGGAAACATGAGCCAAGGAAAAGTTCATCAAAGTTCTGTCTCTCTCTTCTGTCTCTCTCTCTCTCTCTCTCTGTCTCTCTCTCTCTCTCTCTCTCTGTCTCTCTCTCTCTCTCTCTCTCTCTCTCTCTCTCTCTCTCTCACCCAGGGCAGCAAATGTGTCTCTCAGGTCGTTCTTGTCGATGAATCCGTCTCTGTTCTGGTCCATAATGGTGAAGGCCTGCAAAAGAAATGAAGGAATGTGATGTGAGGACATTTTGGTGTACCGCAGTATTTAAATCTCAGTGATAGGAAAATAAATAACGACATGAAACATGTATCATTAAATGTGTTAATCTTATTTTTATTCTTATTCTTATTTCTCACCTCCTTAAACTCTTGGATCTGAGACTGCTCGAACATGCTGAACACGTTGGAGCTCGCAGCTTCCTTCTTCTTTGCCTTTTTGGGAGCCTGAGATTTAAACAGCAGATAAATTTATTGCACTAAACACATTTGTGTAGTTTAGTTTTGGCTTTAAGCCGTGAGTGAGTGTGTCACTGTGAGTGTAACAGTCCACACCGCTCCTCATTTACACTCTTTATATTAACTAACCAGTAAAACACTTGCAGACGTGCTGCTGTGGTGCGATTCAGACCAACATGAAGCTGATTATTTTCCTCTAACAGCACAGCCCCGAGTGTTTTATTCCTCTTACACCACAACAACTTACCGACAATTACAACGTTTTACAAATGAAAGAACACATCGTACTTTTTATCCATTTACAGTTACATTTAATGTTTGTGAAACATGTTAGTTCCTATTCTCACTTACGTTATAGCAGCTATAAACACTCGTTCCCTCACCAGCCCTCTCTCTTTATTCTCTCTCTTTATTCTCTCTCTTTATTCTCTCTCTTCAGGTTAATAAGACAAAAAAAACCCACAAAACCGCAAAGAAGCGTAAACTCCTCTGTCCTGAAGACGTCAGAAAACTTAAAGTTACAGCTTTACCTCTGACTGTTACAAAGCGCCGACACTGGAGACTCCTTCCATACACGTTACATTTAATAGAAAACTTCACCATATCAGTGTTTACACACGCTTTTTAAACTGTTGATGTGGAGCGTCCGCTGTACACGCCCCTGTGAATGAGCTGTTACTATAGAAATGATAACGTATTAGAACGAGTGCCTTTGATGTGCAGCTGCACTACTGTCAGAGCTGCTGTTATAGAAAACTAATCAACACCTGACGACCAATCACCATCCAGAACTCGGCGGCGCTGTGGTGTAAGGAACGTATCACATCTATCATACATTACTAAGTGATTAACAGATCTATCCATCCATCTATCATCTATCTATCTATCTATCTATCTATCTATCTATCTATCTATCTATCTATCTATCTATCTATCTATCTATCTATCTATCTATCTATTTTTATATCTATCCATCTATCTATCTATCTGTAGAGGAGAATAAAGGAGGCCTACCATTGTGTGGAGCTTCTTGTTCTCTTCCTGTTTGAAGGACGGCTGAGGAGACGCAGGAGAAACGTTTTTTTACGCTTTATATACTCCAGCACCTTCAGACATTTGTTCTAAGTTTAGATAAAAGAGGAGGAACAACAGAGGCATTGTTTCCTTATAGAGAATGAACGCTGACCCCCCCACCACACCACAAATACCCCCAAATACCCCCCACATACCCCCCACCCCAAACCACAGCCCCCTGCTATTATAGTGGACAGATGCTTGGTGTGAAGTCCTGCTATCTTAAGAACAGTGTGTGTGTGTGTGTGTGTGTGTGTGTGTGTCTGTGTGTGTGTGTGTGTGTGTGTGTGTGTGTATTGTTCTAAGAACACATGTCATTGTCCAAACAAGCTGTGTGTGTGTGTGTGTGTGTGTGTGTGTGTGTGTGTGTGTGTGTGTGTGTGTGTGTGTGTATTATTAGGATAAAGAGATTTAACATCATTTATCTCAACATTATCTTCTGCAGTGGACGTGTTTTAACCCTTTATGATCCATTTTTACATGTTTTCATATCATAATATAAACAGTAAAGGTCAGATGTGTGTGTGTGTGTGTGTGTGTGTGTGTGTGTGTGTGTGTGTGTGTGTGTGTGTGTGTGTGTGTCCACATGCTGTTATCCATACACATTACTATACTAATGGGTAAAGCATTATGTGTATATTGAGTAGCTGAAGGTAAATATCTTAAATAAAATGTCTGGACTAAATGATCCAGAGAAACGTATCCAGAGTAAAAAACTATAAAATATATTTATATGAGTTGTTTTTATAAAATATCTGGAGTAAATATGCGAGATTTTGGAATTGAATTATTTTTTTTCTCGAGAAAAGAAACTGTAATATCTGAAATATGTCGAATAAAACAGCGGAGTAAGGCCGACTCATTACTGATGACGCAGGAGACTCTGAAACGGAGGAGACTCACAGCTGAAGTGATGAAGACAATTCTCCGAGTGGAGTTTCAGTACGGATCACATTCACACTTCACTCAGTGATAATAATGTGTGACGTTTACACCGGGTTCATTATATTTTCCCACCATGTAGCTGTGACTCCATCTGTTAGTCCTGACTACACTTATAATCTGGTGACCTTTCAGCTAGTTAGCAAAGGTTAGATAGCTAACTCTGGACTCTGGGTCTGGGAATAGCTACAGAAGGTTTGTTTTAACACCCAATCTCACACAAAATTCATATCAATTCTGATGAGAGGGTGTGATTATTATAGGCGTGTTTGATATGAATGAAGTTGTAATCAATGTTCAGCACAGCCCCACCCCTCAACATGACTACTCCGCCCCTCAACGTGGCCCTGTCCCCACACAATAATCTCAGCCATTCAGAACTTGTCAGTCAATCATGGTTTGATAACGGATGTAAAGCAACAAGTCTTGTTCTCTTTAGATTCCCTAATCCCCCCCTCCCCCCCGTTACCTTGGTTTTTTTTTTATTTCCCCCTAGATCCCTTGTTTTTTTATGACCCCTTGCTCCCTTCTGTCCCTCTGAAGGTAACTGATGGATCAGAGTTGGCATGTGTGAGAGCAGTTGGAGGAAGACTTCTCATTCCTGACATTTGTGTCGTCGCTCAAATGGACAGCCAGACCTTGACTCCTTCCACCTGCTGTTCACACACCCAACATGGAAACTACTACACACACACACACACACACACACACACACACACACACAGCAGAGAACTCTTCTGCGTAAAAGAACATGTTTAAATAAAGAAACCACACAATAGGCGGCTCAGTCGGAGTGAAGGAGCCTTCTGTCTGTTTCTGTCTGTTTCTAAGTTAGTGTTCAGAAATAACTTTGTCCACCTGAAAGCTAATAACAGCTTTATTATTATTATTATTTGTATTATTATTATTATTATTATTATTACCACTATTATTATCATTATTGTTATTATTATTGTTATTGTTGTTGTTGTTGTTGTTATTATTATTATTATTATTATTATTATTATTATTATCATCGTCATTAATTAATTAATTTATTTATTTATTTTGTAGCATCTTTTATCCAGCTCAAAGTGTTACAGTGATTTATTATGACAAAACACTCATTTATTAGACAGGTATAATACAGGGATAATTCTACATGTTTAGTAGTAAAGGTTTTTTTTTGTTGTTGTTGCTTATATTATCAGCTAATAAGAAAGAGCTAAGCAGTGTCTAGTCTGCACTTCATTACAAATTCACACCGCTATTGAACTCAGTGACAGTAAACGATACTCAGAGAAACATCTACATTCATTATGATACTGATTTGAAAATAAATGATCATTATTATTTGGTATGCTGGTTTACCTGTAGATGGCGCAGTTCACTCAAAAGCTCGAGCCTTTATACACGTAATAAATACAAACAGGTGTGCAGGTGTGAGTTATACCTGTGTAGTCTCAGATATTATGAGTTGTAATATTTTGTCAGATAACGCATACACACACACACACACACACACACACACACACACACACACACACACACACACCAGTCTTGTTCTAATTATTAATACAGTTATTACACCACTGCACTGCTGAATAATAACAGCCCATAAAGGATGTGTTGATATGGTGAAGGTTTCTATCAGGAGATGTTTATTTAACGTGTATGGAAGGAGTCTCCAGTTGTAACTTTAAGTTTTCTGACATCTTCAGGACAGAGGAGTTTACGCTTCTTTGTGGTTTCACGGTACAAGCTGTGTATTTTATTTTTGTCTTATTAACTTCGGGAGAGAGGATAAAGAGAGAGGGCTGGTGAGGGAACGACTGTTTATAGCTGCTATAACGTAAGT
>CM042550.1:21549605-21579605 GCA_023630585.1 Cranoglanis bouderius | reverse complement strand
AAGGTTATGACGCAGTGGTTTCTCTTCTCAGACTCTGTGAGAGTGAAGCGGCGATGACGGATGTAGAGACAGCCAATCAGGTAACAGCCCTAAACCTCAAACATCCTCTAAAATTCTAATTTAAAATTCTGTTTTATTTCCAGCTACTGCTAACTGTGTATTTTTCATTTTAACTTTAATGTTTCATTATTGCAGTCGTAAGGTGCAGTAACCTGGCAGTTTGCTAAATCAGTGTCTAAATTATTTATTTTTTTCGCACTTTTTGTTTTGTTGTAACAAGAAAAATATTTGGGTGGAGTCAGTGGTCCTTGGGGGCTTTGCTTTTCTCAGGCGTACAACAACACGCGCGCTTAGTTTTTTCCCCCCCGCAGTATTGTGTAACAGTAAGAACAATAAAAATGATTACTGCACCTTTAAAACAGGAACTACAACCAAAACACAGGGCACATGGTGCTGTTGCCATGGGAACAGTCACTGTAGGCAGTTTGGGTGTGGTGTAAATGAGTGTAGTGGGGGTCTTTATTCCCACTTTGTTCCCTATTCTGATACCAGGACACTTTGAAGGGTGCCTCTGTAGTGCACTCAGGACTGAGGTAAGTGTTATGGGGTTCAGTTTAGGGAGTGCATGGTGATGACATGGTGTGTGTGTGTGTGTGTGTGTGTGTGTGTGTGTGTGTGTGTAGGCTCTGGAGGCGGAGCTTGTGGTGAAGCAGAGAGAGGTGGAGCGTCTGATGGAGAGCGTACAGAAACTCCAGAGCAGCCTGACCGAACTCACCGACTCAACAACCAATCAGATCAGAGAATTACAGCAGCAGCTCGACTCAAAACATGCACTGCTGCAGGTCTTTCTCTCTCACACACACACACACACACACACACACACACACACACACACACACACCACTGAATTTAGGCCTTGTTCACTAAATAGTTCACTTCTGTATGATTAATGGAAAATATTATGGACCTTTTTAAATATGGTGCATTATGGGTAATCTGCACCAGTGAGGGGGCGTGTCATTCATATGGATACTAACCATACTGTGAGTGCACTATATAGTGATTATGGTGTGATTTGAATATGAAGAACATGTCCTGTCTGGTACTGATCCCCCATAAAGACTTTCTGTAGGCATTATCGAGTAAAATGCAGGGATTAGGGAGCAGGGAGTAGTGAGGAAGAGTAGGGAGCAAAGATTAGGGAATACAGAGTAGGGATTAGCAATTAGGGTTCAGGGAGTGGTGAGTAGGTAGTAGTGAGTAGGGATTAGGGAGTAGGTAGTAATGGTTGGGGATTACAGAGGAGAGATTAGGGAGCAGGGAGTAGTTAGTAGTGGATAGGGATTAGGAGCAAGGGAGTAAAGTACATGGTGGATTAGGGAGTAGAGATTATGGAGTAGGTACTGGTGAGTAGGGAGTAGATTTTAGGTAGTAAAGTGCAGGGAGTAGATAGTAGTGAGTAGGGATTAGAGATTGGAGTAGGGATTAGGAAGCAGTGAGTAGGGAGTAAGAAGTAGGGATTAGGGAGTAGATAGTAGTGAGTAGGGATTAGAGATTGGAGTAGGGATTAGGAAGCAGTGAGTATGGAGTAAACAGTAGGGATTAGGGAGTAGATAGTAGTGAGTAGGGATTAGAGATTGGAGTAGGGATTAGGAAGCAGTGAGTATGGAGTAAACAGTAGGGATTAGGGAGTAGATAGTAGTGAGTAGGGATTAGAGATTGGAGTAGGGATTAGGAAGCAGTGAGTATGGAGTAAACAGTAGGGATTAGGGAGTAGATAGTAGTGAGTAGGGATTAGAGATTGGAGTAGGGATTAGGAAGCAGTGAGTATGGAGTAAACAGTAGGGATTAGGGAGTAGATAGTAGTGAGTAGGGATTAGAGATTGGAGTAGGGATTAGGAAGCAGTGAGTAGGGAGTGAGCAGTAGGGATTAGGGAGTAGATAGTAGTGAGTAGGGATTATGGAGTAGGAAGCAGGTATGATGTATGATGGTGTGATGAGAGATGTTTCAGTGGACTTTTTGTTTGTTGTTTTGTTTTTAGGAGCTTGAGGAGAAACTGGAGGCTCAGGCAGATTATGAGGAGATAAAAAGGGAACTGAGGTGAGTTATAAACATTGATACTGTAACTCACCAAGTTTAATTTTAAGTTGTGAGTCACTGATTTTCTGAGTTTCTTTACATTTCCAAACAAAAGGCACCATATTGATAAAAATGAGAAGACCGAATCTATTTGATTGTCATCTGTCTTAAAGACCCAGAGCTTTTAAACGTATTAAAGATGTACTTTGCAGGACTGCTGGATTTAGAACTCTGTAACATTTGGATCTAACTGTATTTAGTATCGGCTTTAAAGAGCAACTCTGTGCTTTATCGACTCTCAGATCTGTAATGAGGTTGGTAACCCCGTTAGCGTGAGCCGTGAGCTAACTGATTAAATCTCGACTCAATTTAAGGCTATTAAAGTCGATGAAGTTTGCCGTTGGTGAATGTGGGCCGTTGTTCAGCTGTTGTACTGCATTTAAATCCGTCCTGATGGCCTGTTGGGACACATTCCACTGTAATGGAGGGAAATGTTTGTGGGGGGGGGGGGACTCGTTTAACGGCATGAACCAGATGAAGCATGGTGTGTTTGCACGCTGTGTTTTACATCGATAACCGTTTAATGCTCAAAAAATTAGATTATATTGAGACTTAAAATGTCCCTGCAGTCAAAGACCATGTGTTTCCAGAACACACGCTATTTTTATTTTCTGTAATAACAGCTTTATTATATTTAATTATAGAACACTTACTGTGTGTATAGTAATCTTTTAAACTGTTCTGGCTTGGATACTTCAGTAGTGAAGATAAACGCTGCTTCAGGGTGAGAAGTGAGCGTATTTCTCTATTTTTGTGTGTGCGCTCCTACTTGTGTACATTTTTCCTGCTGCATGTTAATTCATGACATTCTCCCATCACTAGGGTCCTCAGATCCATGGAGCTCGGTTCCTCAGAGCGTCCTGCAGAACAGGTAAGGCTTCAATTCAAGTCTTTACTAAGAGTGGTCTATTTTCTTCATCTCTGAGCCCAGGAAGCTGTTGTCATGCTCAGGACCCCCCAGTGAAACAAAAACAAGATCTGTACGACGTGTTTTTTGCACAGGGTTCCCCGAGACGGCAGGACGCGTCGCTTTCCAGGCAGGAGGACAGCGGCCAGGGCGGAGACAGCGTCCAAAAACGACCGATTACCAAAGACCTCACCGGTGAGGGTTTGTTCGAGGAAGTGTTTGGATCAAATACACAACGCGTGTTGATTACAAAATACAAAAAAAAAAAAACCCCCAGAAAAACAGGAAATTGAAATCGATTTTAGCTTCATATGGAAAATATCTAGCACAGAATACCCCTCAGGGTTAATAACCACGTCCATATAAAGAATGTTAAAAACATAGGTAAATAAAAGAAAAACCGTAAGTGGCCTAAAACAGATTGGTGTAACACAAACATTTACAAAAAAGAGCTTAAGGAGCAGAGGGAGTTAAAAAAAGCTTTGACCAAATATGGAAAACAGGAAACATGAACAGGTGCAACAGAAGGAGTGAGGGTTAATGAGGACAGGAAACAATGACCATAAAAGGAAAGTGGATAACAAAAGGCCTGTGAAGAGTGAGCAGGATGAAATCAGTGGACCAAAGACACTTTTTAGGTCATTTTATTCCCTGCAGCGACACACTCGTTAGGTAGGTGTGTGTGTGTGTGTGTGTGTGTGTGTGTGTGTGTCGTGGGGACAGGAAATGTCAGGTCAGTACACACCTCTGGGCTTCTCCATGGAAACACTGCTTCTCCTTTGGGATGTGAATCTGATTATAAACCTGACTGTAGTGTTTTAATTCTCTCCTGAAGCCAATTATAATCCCCCTGTTTACGTGCTTTAGTGTTTTAGTCAGTCCTGTCTTTTTCTTTCTTTCTTTCTTTCTATCGTTCTTTCTTCACCAGTTTATCAGGGTTTTATACTCTCTGGTGTTTAATATTGTTGCCTCGTTCAGGTTCTGCTGAGAGTCGTCTTCCTGCCTCGCCCTCAACCACACCTCCTCAATCCGGCCACACCCACTCACAGACTCCACCCCTTTCTCAAATCCTCCCGAAGAGCAAAGCTCCGCCGGAGTCGTCCCGCTCCTTTCCTTCCGATTTGTTCAGGCACAGCTTCAGTGCCACTTTTTCTCCACTCTCGGGAAAATCCTCAGTTAAGTCGTTTCTCCAGCGGACGTTTGGGCAGAGCCCCTACAGCGCGGACCTGCACGCGGAGGAGGATGTGGACACGGCTGAAATCGCGCGGCAGGTGAAGGAGCAGCTGCTGAAGCACAACATCGGGCAGCGTGTGTTCGGACACTACGTGCTCGGGTTATCTCAGGGGTCCGTCAGCGAGATCCTCGCTCGCCCCAAACCCTGGAACAAACTCACCGTCCGTGGGAAAGAACCGTTCCACAAGATGAGGCACTTCCTGTCTGACGAGCAGAACATCCTGACCCTGAGGAGCATTCAGGGTCGACAGAGAGGTAATAAACAAATAACGTTACTGATGTTATTAACATTCGGAGAATTCTAATCAGAAATTCACAAATGTTTATGAATATGATGTTAAAATTACTCTCAGAAATCCAGTCCGGTTAGTGTGTTGGTTAACTTGTAGACATATGTGTGTGTGTGTGTGTGTGTGTGTATATATATATATATATCGATGCCAATAACTTCATTTAAGACATAACCACTTTGAACAGCACTTAATTCCATATATGGATTCAAAGAAAGGCCACGCCCTCTCTAGGCCCCACCCCCTCGTGTCAAACTGATCTACTGAAGAATTTCTATAAAATGAAGGTGATTTGGTGGTGATTTGATTCTCTTTTCTCTCTCTCTCTCTCTCTCTCTCTCTCTGATTTTCTCTCTCTCCATCTGTCTGTCGTTCCTTTTCTTTCTGTCTCTCTGTCTTTCTATACATCTTCCTGCCTCTCTCTTTACCTGTCGCTTTCCTTCTCACGCTCTCTCTCTCTCTCTCTCTCTCTCAGGTAATATCACCAGTAGAGTCCGTGTTCCTGAAAGCAGCTCTGATGAAACCCTCAGGTCCATTTTGGATCAGACTAAAAGGGACCTGCAGGGACAAAAAAGTGAGTCGACTACACTTCCTCAGACTGTGATGTCACTTCCTGTTTTAATTTATTATTCTGTGTATTCAGAAGGCAGAAACTCAGACCTGTCTGTTCCTGTAGTTGAAGCTGTCCGCTCGTCTTTATCGGTTTCCTCGGATGACAGCCTTCCCTCCAGCCTGGACGTCCAGCAGGTGGCACCTGGTCCAGCGATGACCTCTGACCTTTCCAGTTTGGGCTCCAAATTACTCGGTTCCTCCATTTCTGTGCTGCCTTACACACCCCTGGAGCTTAACTCTGCGAAAAACACGTCCGCCTCTCCTGTCATGGACTGCTGGAGAGAGCAGTGGTGGAGCGCGATACAGTGCGAACAGCGCAAAGACGAACACACTCAGGAAGACACAGAGGTACGAGAGATTTATGGACCCTGTAGGACTCTGGGGATGTAGGGCCTTTGGAATAAGGTTCTCTGGGAATATAGAATGTTAACTAAAAGCATTTGTATGTTATGGGAATCTACATGAGGTTTCACACTGATCCACTAACGTCCTGTTCTCCCTTCAGCTGGGCAACATGGTGTCTGAGATTCCCTTTTCGTCGCAGGATTACTGGAAGGACCAGTCGACCACAGAGTCTCCATTTCCCAGAAGTTCAGAACAAAATCTGCAGATGTCCAACACGAACGAGACGCCTCACAGCAGCCCACTGCTGCCTTCCTCTTCCTCCTCTTCCTCGTCGCTGCAAACAAAGCAAATGAAAGCCATGATGATGCCTCTGACGGCCGAGCAGTACGAAAGATTCATGTACCAGGAGGTGGATACGGTGGAGCTCACGCAGCAGGTCAAAGAGAAACTCGCCAAGAACGGCATCTGCCAAAGAGTGTTCGGGGAAAAGGTACGAAATACGTGGTCAGATGCACAGAAGCCACACCTACTTCACTGAGACTGACATAGACAGAGGCCACGCCTACTTCACTGAGACCGACCGACAGAGGCCACGCCTACTTCACTGAGACTGACAGAGGCCACACCCCCTTCACGCAGACTGACAGAGGCCACGCCTGCTTCACTCAGACTGACACAGAGGCCATGTCTACTTCTCTCAGACTGACACAGAGGCCACACCCCCTTCACTGACACTCACACACACAGGCCACGCCTCCTTCACTGAGACTGACACACACAGAGGCCACGCCTCCTTCACAGACTGACACACACACAGAGGCCATGCCCCCTTAACTAAGACTGACACACACAGGTCACGCCTCCTTCACTGAGACTGACACACACAGAGGCCATGCCCCCTTAACTAAGACTGACACACACAGAGGCCACGCCTCCTTCACAGACTGACACACACACACAGAAGCCACGCCTCTTTCACAGACTGACACACAGACAGAGGCCATGGCCCCTTAACTAAGACTGACACACACAGGCCATGCCTCCTTCACAGACTGACACACACACAGAGGCCATGCCCCCTTAACTTAGACTGACACACAGAGGCCACGCCTCCTTCACAGACTGACACACACACAGAGGCCATGCCCCCTTAACTAAGACTGACACACCCAGGCTACGCCTCCTTCACAGACTGACACACACACAGAGGCCATGCCTCCTTCACAGACTGACACACACACACAGAGGCCATGCCCCCTTAACTAACACTGACACACACAGGCCACGCCTCCTTCACAGACTGACACACACATAGAGGCCATGCCCCCTTAACTAAGACTGACACACACAGGCCACGCCTCCTTCACAGACTGACACACACATAGAGGCCATGCCCCCTTAACTAAGACTGACACACACAGGCCACGCCTCCTTCACTGAGACTAACACACAGAGGCCACGCCCCCTTCACTGAGATGACTGAACATGATTAGTGTCACTAACAATCAAGGGATGCACATCTGAAGACTGCGTTTGTTGTGTGCGTGTGTGCGTGTGTGCGTGTGTGCGTGTGTGCGTGTGCGTGCGTGTGCGTGCGTGTGCGTGCGTGTGCGTGTGTGTGTGTTTGTGTGTGTGCGTGTGTGTGTGTGTGCAGGTTCTGGGCCTCTCTCAGGGCAGTGTGAGTGACATGCTCTCTCGGCCGAAGCAGTGGACTAAACTGACTCAGAAAGGCAGAGAGCCGTTTATACGCATGCAGCTGTGGATTGAAGGAGAACTGCAGGACCCCATGAGGGGTAACACACACACACACACACACACACACACACACACACACACACACACACACACTGGGTATTTATTCTAATGTAGTGTGTTTAAATTTTAGATTAGCCGTGCCTCCCAAAATGGCTCAGTTGTCAGCTCGTGTTTAGTTTGCAGTGTGTATTGAAGCAAAATGTGCGTGTCCGCGTGTGTGTGCGTGTGTGTGTGTGTGTGTGTGTGTGTGTTTGATGTAAAAATCTGTTTTATCTACTGAATTCCGAATTTAAAGCCTCATGCAGTAACAAAAAGAGTGACCTGGATTTCGAAGAGGGACTAACTGTGTCATCTCATTAATATTCAGTGATTTGTGTGTGTGATGTCAGGGCAGTGCATGATGAATTACATCAGGCGTGTGACCTACATTAAAGAGCATTAAAGCAGACTAAAAGAAATTCTCCTCCAGGGTGTGTGTGTGTGTGTGTGTGTGTGTGTGTGTGTGTGTGTGTGTGTGTGTGTGTGTGTAAGAGAGAGAGAGGCTGAGGGCAATGCACAACCCTTCATTAGTCACTGTAGATACATTCCACTGAATGTCGTCCTGCCCTCTAAGCGTGCGCACACACGCACACACACACACACACACACACACACACACACACACACACACAGTGTACAGTACAGTAATGTTTCTTTGTTCCCGTCTCAGCAGAGACTTCGGCGAGTGTTAGCCCCGCCCCCGAGTCTCCTGAAAGCTCGTCCGAGGAGCTCGTTAAGCTCGTTAGAGACCAGCAGGAAGAGGCGGAGCATGAGTCACTTGACACCGTAGCCAGCATGCAGGAAGTGGTGGTCACGCTGCCGGAACTCGACACCTACTCCATCAGCAAGAGGGTCAGAGAGGTGCTGAGTGATAATAACCTCGGTGAGCCAGAAAGCAAAATAAAATACGAATGTCCGTTTAATCAGCGCCTGTCCTCAATAAACTCTGTCCCGCATTCACACACGTCTGTGTCACGTCTGTCCCGTAATTATTAAGACTGAATTGTACTAAATACGACTTGCACTTAATAAATAAAAAAAAAATTAATTATGCACACCATGTGTAATTAAAAGATTTAAAATAATATGTTTCTGAAAACACAAGATGTAACATATATAGTTGGGTTTATTGAAAATAATTGAAATAAAATAATGGAATTTTGTATTAGTGTGTTTGTGAAAAACAGTTTGGAAAGGCTGATTAATAATGAATAATTTATTAATAATTGTTGATTTTGTCATTAATGACTTTTATGAATTAAAATTAAGATTCATTTAATTGTGCATGAATTACGTTGCTTAATTTTTAAATCTTTATTATTATTATTATTATTATTATTATGAACAGAAGCAGAATAGTGTTACTGAGACTCAGATAGTCATTAATTAAATTTTTGTGTGTGTGTGTGTGTGTGTGTGTGTGTGTGTGTGTGTGCAGGTCAGCGTCTGTTCGGTGAGGCTGTTTTGGGTCTGACTCAGGGTTCCGTGTCTGATCTTTTGGCTCGGCCCAAACCGTGGCACAGACTGAGTGTGAAAGGCCGCGAGCCATTTGTGCGAATGCAGCGATGGCTGAACGACATGAACAACATCCACAAGCTGAGAGAAATCAAACACACCGAGAAAAAAGGTACAGCATCATCACCTTCGAGCGAACACACACACACACACACACACACACACACACACACACACACCTGCACCTCTCTAAAATCTCCATCACAGGTTATAACGCGTCCTCATGTCACCAAACCAGAACCAGTCATATTTACAAACACAAAATGTCTGCTGGCTCCGCCCCCTTCTCTCTGTACATACTACATCATGTGGATATTAAGAGTGAACACAGGAAAAATACACAGATATTCAAAAATATTTTATATAAATATATATATAATTAATTATTATATTAAAATGGCTGCTGTGTGTGTGGACTGAAACGTTGCCCGTTTTATCTCGTGTGATATTTGCTTAGATTTTATTCAGAGACTGCCCCCTACTGGTCATATAACACCATCACACTGTAACGGTTCAGCACAAAACGCAGGACGTAATAGTTAAAAAATGAGCAAATGTGTCCGTTATTACTATTTATTTATTTATTTGTGTATCCTTATATTATTTTAAGTTTAGTTTTATTTACTTTATACATTGTATTTTAGTTTTAGTTTTCATTTGATTAGTTTTACTTTCAGACTGACAGTTGGAGTATTTTTGCGTGTCCGATTTTATAATGGAGGAATAAAAGAATTCACGCTGCACGTTGAGTGTAACAGCACTGTAACCCAAAACATCTTTCAGTTGTCATTAAAATTCTGTAAATGTAAACAAAAATCATGAAAGCAGTGAAGTCCTGGGATGTTTAATGGTTCTTAAAATTAAAATTCTCTTAAGTGTGTTTTTCATCTTGAATTGAATCTCATTACTGTATTTCGGAAACATTCCTGTACTGGTGCCCTTTATGATAATCCTGCTGTGTGTGTGTGTGTGTGTGTGTGTGTGTGTGTGTGTGTGTGTGTGTGTGTGTGGTCTCCAGTGTATCTGAAGAGGCGTGTGAGCTCGGTGTGTGAGGATGCTGTGCTGGACAGCGGTGTGTGTGCGGGAGAGTTTGGACAGGAGTGTGTTCCTCAGCTGAAGAAGTCTCGGGTCGTCCTCACTGCTCAGGAGAAAGAGGCCCTGAGGAAAGCGTACGAGGAGAAGCCGTATCCTTCACCAGGAACCATCGAGGAACTCGCACAGCAGCTCGGACTCAAAGCCAGCACCGTCACCAACTGGTTCCACAACTACAGGTCAAACACTCTTAACACCCTCTCGTAACGCACATGATGATTTAGAGAAAATACAGGGGATGTGTGAAGTTTACAGCTAAGCGAGGTGATGAAAACACAACCGCTGTACGTTCTCGGGACCTTCAGCATCGAGAGCTGTTGAATTGTGGGTCGTTAAAACTGAAACGTCTAATTACGTCTTATAAACGTCTTATAAATGTGTCCATGAGTTATTAAAGAGAGTTATTAAATAAAATACATTATTATTATTATTATTATTATTAGTTCTTTCTTAACGATTGCCACTGCTAGTAATAACAGTAATAATGATAAAATATTTACATTAGGGATCAAAAAAAGGGTTAAATATATACATTAAAACTATAAAATCTATACCAATCGCCAAATATCACAACAAAGCTTTTCCAGTTACCATGACAACAAGACACTCTCCATGGCTACGTCCCAAACCACCAGACCACCATATTATTAATGATGTAATAAATAAATACAGCTGTGAGCAGTGATCTGCGGGGTCCAAGCACTTTTCGCAAATATCACCCCCAGTGGTCAGTTTCTGCCAAGTTACACAGAACAGTGAAGAGGCCTTAGATGAACATACTTCCTGTTTCCTAGGACTAGTTTGCAAAATTAGGTTTTACATATTATGCAAACTAGCAAAAAATATCCATTATGTTGTAAATTTGTGGGCGGGGCGTAGAGAAATTTGGCTTGAGCCAAGGAGGAAGAGGAAAAAAGTAATTATGAGCGTAGGACTTGCGGATTTCGTGATATGTGCCAAAAGTGAATGCTTGCGCTATAGTTCCACCATCAGGCCGATTGGCCCCACCCCGCCTGCCTGAGTCGGGTTCACTTCTGTAGGGCTTACGGTTTGGTCTGAACGATTCGTTTCAGCAGAGAATCAGAAGAAGAAAACAATAAGGTTGTAGCACTAAGTGCTTGGACCCCTAATAAAATATATTATTTATTTATTGCTGTGTTACTGCGAGTTGCTCTTTAGATACAAAATGTATTGCAATGTTTTGGGACGGAGCCATACAGGAGAGGCTGGAACACTTCCTGTTTCCTGTGTCCAGGTCTCGTATTCGGCGCGGAGTCTTCATGGAAGCGGCTGCAGTGAAATCGGACGGTGTCTCCGAGGGACAGACGAGTGGAACGCAGGAGCGCGCTGAGCTCCCGGACTCCACGTTTAACTTCCCAGAATCCTCGGCCTCGCCCGGAATCCTGAGAGACAGCAGCCTGCGCAGGCGGAAAGCCGCCAACCTGAACAGCATCATCCACCGCCTGGAGAAAGCGGCCAATCGGGACGAGGCCCACGACGGCGGCGACGTGTGTGAGAGTCAGGACGCGAGCGCGGAGTGTGTGAACGCGTCCTCATCAGGGTAACGTCGGTGTGGATCACTAACTGGAGGCGGAGCCTCAGACAGAGCAGAGCACTGTCAGTCAAGCAGCTCATTAGCATATTAGGCCACGCCCATCAGGGCAGTCTCAGATCAGTGTGATCAGCTGTTATGTGAGTGTTTTATCTCATTTATATCTTTATTTAAAATTTGCTGTATGTTTAATAGACACTATTTTAGAATATTTTACACTATTTTCCGATTACAAGCGTCAAGCGCTGTGTGTTCAGAACACTCGTGTTAAATGAAATATAAGGAGGAAGAAAGGAGGAAAATGGTGGATTAGTGAGCTGATAACAGATGAAAATAATAAAAATCAGCTAAATAATAATAATAATTATTATTATTATAGGGCACTTAATGCTCTGCTGCAGCCCAACGGTGCGAAAATAAACCCCAAAACATTAAAAACCCTTCAGCAATAAAGGCAGCAACTGTTACTTGAGGAAGCAGAAGCTCTCTGCTGTCGGCTCTATGCAACTCTGCTTTGGACCTTTCATGCCAGAAAGTTAGAAGACTTCATCTAAAACTCTGTCATGTCATAAGTATGTGGTTGGTGTTCATTTTGAGCCCAGTGCCCTACTCCCTAATCCCTACTCCCTACAAACACCCCACTGCGTCATGGGTATTCGCTAGCACACGTCTTATTCTCTATATAAGCCGCATAAACACCAACATTAGCCCTCAGTGGGCGTGTCCCAAATAATCTCTGCAGAAAAAAAAAGAAGTTATGCGAGAACTAATTTTTATATTTAAAAAAAAAAACAAAAAAACTTTTAGTAAGTAAAACACTTTAGAACCAGGCGCCTTCGGTGGATTTGTGAAATGAAACACAGCCGTGAAACAACGCTTTAACCCTCAGGTCCATGGCATTAACGTTCACTTCAGATACGAACCGCACTTTATGACGTGTTTATAATTTCTGTCCACAGCACAAGCACAAGTGTTTGATCTGCTTTATAATCACATACACCTGAAACACAGTTTAAACCCGACGAAGCGCAAACCCGACCCGGCCTTTCAGACAAACGGACCCAAAACGAGCGCTAGTTCACTTCAGCATTTATTTTTCTCGTTCTTAAACAGCCGAGGTTGTGTGAATAAGATCCTGGCTCTCGTGAGCACTCGAACACTGCACACGTTCACGTTAGCTTGCCGAGTATCGAACGCGCTAACTAGCTCAGTGAAACAGCCCTTAACATGGCGGCCGAAGGGGACACGAAGGGGACGAGTGAATAAGGCTGATTCATTTCTCAGTTCATTTTATACGTGTGTTTTTGTGACGAGTCGAACGTTTTCCTTCTCCTCTTTTTATCTTTAATTATAATAATAGCGGCAGACTTTTTATTAGTTGATGTAGGGGTAGTAATTTATACAGGTATTTTATAAAAAATATTCAAGTCTTATGGAATTGTTTTATACATATATATATATATATATATAATATTTGAAGGGACGATAAACGATCAGCTTCCGTGCTGTCAGATGAACAAACTGCCGGCAGTTCATTAGAACGTTAGAACATTAGAAATGTGTACTTTTAATATGTAATAATTAATTCGACACCTTTTATTGTTCTGTTAATGAGTTTACTGAACATGTTACTCTGTGCACTAATCATACAGGCGTTATAATGCATCGTAACGCTTTTAAATTATGACTTGTAAAGCATTTAAAATTTCTCATCGCTGACGTTCCTGATGCTGTGATCATTTCGCAGTGAGACCGGTCACATCACGGTACACCAGGATCGTGTCGTGATCGTCGTCGTGATCGTCGTCTCCGATCTAAACTCTGACCTTATAATCAAAAGTACTCACTACTGTAGGAAATGCAGAACGCTGGGACACAAGAACACAGCTTTCAGTAGGTTTTTAAAAACAAATTGCTTTTAAAATACTAACTGTAATAAGAAACCCGGTTGTCTAAGTGCTCGATATATTTGTTTATTATTTTTTTTTAAATAACGCAACACTTTATTCTGTAAGTTAAATGACACTTATTTTACACTCGGTTTACTTTAGTTTCATCTTCATTTCGTCAGTTTTCTTTAACACGGGGTCCTGCACAGTAAATACAGTTCTCCCATTTGTCTCAGAACAAGGTGCAGAATAACTTTACTAAATATAAATGTTATAAAACTGAAGTACTCTGCCGGCCTACCCCTCAGCATCAGGAATAAATCTCTTCACTTCCTGCCTCAGGTTTTGATGTTTAAACCTTTATTTTAGTAAACAGATTAATTACAAAAACCAGCAAAATGTTCAAAACGTTTAACTGGATTCATTTCTAATCGTTAATTACACCTCAGTGTATGTTGATCTGCTAACGCCGTACATTTAACACTCACAGATTATTCATTTATTACACTTAATAAACCTACTAGCATTTTTAATTTTTCAGAAACTTTCTATTTTTTCTCCCTTTTCATTTGAGTCAAAGTGACTGTTATTTTGTCTTTTATTCGAGTCATTAGTCAAAGCTCTCATTAAAAATGAGTCCAATTTTATTTTAAAAAAACAAACAAACAACAAAACAACTAATAAAATGATTACGGCTCTGTTAGGGAGCTTATTTGCATGTGATTTACATGTTATGTACATATTTGCATATTATTTACACATATGTGTGATGATTTATAAACCAGGCAGCCGTCAGATTCAAGTCTCAGGTTAAACCTCCATTTTATTGATGCATTTTCTGGTGTGTTTTATATTCTTTATTTTACTTTTTTTTTTTTTTTAAAGCATAAAATGGAGCGCTGAAGTGTAAATAAAAAAAAAAACAACTCCATTCCATTTTTATATGTATCTAATATTGTATGTAATATTATATGTATTATCTGTATTTACAAATTTATTGTCTTCCAGTTTTAATCCAGTACAGAAACAAATCAGTCACTGTATCATTATTCATTTTTATTCTATTAATTTTATTTGTTAGCATTAAGATGTGATAATGGAAGTAAATATATTTTGTATTTTCAGTGTATCCTCTGTGTGTGTGTGTGTGTGTGTGTGTGTGTGTGTGTGTGTGTGTGCACGCTATTTTATACTTATGAAGTCATTTATTTTATTTATTCCAATAATTAACACCAATTTAGTCTGAATAATTCAGGTTTTTTTATTTGGAAAATGTTGGAAAAATAAAAATAAATGTTCAAGTCTTCAGAGTTTTATTTATCCACAATCCACTTGATGTACTTTTATTATTATTATTTGTTATTATTATTATTATTATTATTAATCCATGTCCAAAGATACTCCATATTAATACAAGGTTAATGAAGATGTTGTAGCTGCATTAATCATAATTATTCTCTATTATTATTATTATTATTATTATTATTATTATTATTATGTGTTTATGTCTGGAATTCAGATATATGCAGTTGTCAGATAATGTTTCATTTTTAGCTTTGTGTAGTTCTTTTAAATAATAATAATAATAATAATAATAATAATAATAATAAGAGCTAATATTACAGTAATGATTCTTTATTCTGTACAGTGCCTTTCTCAGACCCAATAAATATCACAGGACTCATTATAACATGGCACAGAATTTACAGAAATAAAACTACATTTGTCCTTTTGAGGTGTGTGTGTGTGTGTGTGTGTGTGTGTGTGTGTGTGTGTGTGTGTGTGTGTGTGTGTGTGTGTGTGTGTGTGTGTGTGTGTGTGTGTGTGTGTGGTTACTGAGAGGAAGTGAAAAGTAAAAACTGTACAAAACTCATATACCGTTTAACTTCCATTAAGATGCTTATGTACATTATTATTATTATTATTATTATTATTATTATTATTTATTATAATAACATCTGCCAGTATGTGAATTCTGTCATTTGCATGAATTATTTTAATGCTAATTAAACACAATAAAAATATTTTGAGATTAATTAGGATTCATTTATGTTATGATTCTGATATACCATCATTTATCACAGATGAATTACAAATGACTCTTTTCTCTGCTGATTCCAAAAAATATACATCTTTTCTCTTTCTTCTCTGCTTTCTTGGTTTTACTGTTATTATTTTTATTTAAAAATTTCTTCTGCTTTTCTCATTTATTGTTTTCTCTCTTCCTTGTTTCGCTCCGAGTGTTTTTTCCCTCTCTCCGTCTCTTAGGAGCGACATTAACGGTCTAAACATTTGAACTTGATCCTTATTGTCCTCCGACGGTAAATAAATATTTATCTGTGATATCGTACTGTGCAGAGTCCAGAATAAACTCGTCACGGTGTTTGAAAATAAACGTTTAAATCGTGTCGGATTAGAGAGAGATTAATACATCATCCCTTCCCTGACTTCATACTGAACAAAATGGCCGCCGCTACGGCTAGCATGATGCCTGCAGCTACTTCTGACATGCGTCCCAGTTTCCTGTCCTTAAACGTGTCTCCTTTCTGCCTCTTGATCTCCTGCAGACGAGCTCGGATGTGTTTCTGTCTCTGCAGCTGCTCTCCGTAGTGCGAGCGGTAGAAAGTGTCGAAATCGAAGACGTTCTGCGATCGAGCGCCGGCCTCTGGAGGGCGACGGTTTCTCGCAGCGTCGCTCGAAGATCGGCCGGTCGTCTGATTCGCCGCAGTCGGTCTGCTGGAACCCCGGACGTCGGCCTCGCTGAGAATCCCGCCGTCGTATTTCTTGCGTAAGCTTCTATTCCCCAGCACGTTGTAGGCCTCGCTGATTTGCGAGAATCGTGACGCGGCGTGTTCGCTGCCTGCGTTTTTATCGGGATGGTACATGAAGGACTGTTTATAGTACGCAGTCTTTATCTGCGCCTGAGTGGCTTTCGGAGAAACCTGCAGAATGTCGTAATAAGCACTTTTCGATCTGTATAATGGGATTTCCTCGGTGCTCGAGGTTCTATACGATCTCGAAATGTTTATACACCTGCGAGATAAAACGCCGTAACTGTGGATCGTTCGAGTCACGGCAGAAACGTCCGACCTTTTCTTACTGGAGGCCAGACGGAGGAAGAAATATGGAGTCGTCGTCCACAGGCTGCCTGTAATCATAAACACATCCATTAACCTAATAATCATCATCACATGGCTTTGTAATGAAATACAAATTAACACACCAACTGAGTAACGAGAAACAAAAGCCAGGATATTTAGACTGTTTCATACGTAGAGCATTTTACAGAATGTTTATAATATGTATTATATAATAGGTATAATAACCTTTCATAAAACGAGGGAGGAAATGATCATCATCTATATTAATCTGCTGATATGGTAAAGATATGGTAAATGGCGACATCTAGTGGTGAAAAGAAGAAACTGCAGGTATTCTGCTTTCATAGCAGCTGGATTTATTTCTGAAGCGGTGTCATTTTAATAATGCTGTAGCTCAGTGTTTATATGAGCTTCAGTGAACAGGAAATCCGTTCAGTACACCTGTTTCACCTCTACACCGCCTTAAACAGGTGATTAAAACAGACTCCAAGCATTCTCCTCCAAGGTAAACTGAGTAACAACACAAACGGAAGTCTCTGAAACACATTTCCTCCGCGCATTAACACATCAACACATAAACAGCTCTGAGCTGCTGTGAAACCGTGAAAGTCCTACCGGCTCCTGGGCCGAACCGCAGCCTGACCTCCGCCATAATGTGTAGCGTTTAAAGTCCTAAATCACTTCCCTGCTCCCTACATGCGCACTACTGAGGGCACTGAGTGATTTCAGGGTTCAGCCCGAAGAACTCGCTTTACTTCCGGATACAAAAATAAGTGTCCAATCAAAACGGCGCTTCATGGCCCGCGTGTGAAAATGTAACCAATCAGATTCGAGGAAGAATTCCTGCGTCACGGATTGGTTAGATGGAATTGTTTGATTTAAAAGCAGACGATTTAAGATTTTAAGAGTTTTATCCGTAAATTAGAGATCAGATAAGAAAAATTGTAATAATTAAATTTAATAAATATTCTGAACAGCTGTGATGAGGTCTAACCTCATCCTAATAATTAATTTATTTTTTCCATTTAAAACTCCGCCCACTTTATTTCATGATAACCTGAACCTTTTGAACACGCTTTGGCATGGGATTGGAAGCTTGCTTTATGTAACTGTATTATATACAGCGTGTTTTTAAGGATTAGGGGCGTGGTCTAAGGGGGTGTGGGTTGAGGGGCGTGATCTGTTTTCAGGCCGCAGCTGGACCGTGATGTGAGACAGAAACCGTGAATCTCCATCTCTCTTTGTGTTTGTGTGTTTTTCTCTCCGGATTAAACCCCGCCACACACACACACACACACACACACACACACACACACATCCGGTTCTAGTCGGGTTCTGTAGTGTGCATGCAGCAGAATGGAGCAGGCGAGACGCCTAATGGAGACGCAGGACAGCTCTCCGTCAGCACCGTCAGCTCAGTCAGCTCGGCTGCTCTCCTGCCCGCGGTCTCTTCATCATCACCATCACCATCATCATCACCATCATCATCATCACGGCTGAGGAGGATCACTCAGGAGGTCCGTGGAGTTCCTCCTCAGCCCGCAGTCATGGTCGTGTTCTCGGCTGCGAGAGACAGTGAACCATCTGGAGATTCCACCATGTCCAAATCCGAGGAGGAGAAACGCAAAGCAGCCATTTCTGCTCCGAACAGAAACTTACCCAAATCCCTGCGCACCTTGAACGCACCCCAGGAGGTAAACAGGCCTGGTTTATGCCTTATTTTATTATAATTATTTTGTATTTATTTTTTATGACAGCAGTTTTGAGGTGGTCCAACATATCAGCTTGATATCCATACGTGTGTGTGTGTGTGTTCAGTTCTCATTTACACAAGTGTCATGTTTATTTATATTTATAACTCTTTTAATTCATTCGCTACGGGTCAGTGTTTTCATCGCCCTGTACGTTGGCGTTCTCTTCCCGTTTACGTCAATCTGAAATCTGATTGGTGCGTCATGGCACGCGGAAGACAGGCGGCGTCTCTGATTGGCTGCTCTCACGCTCCTGTCACAACAACACCGCCTGCTCTGCTGGGGTTTAATCCTGATGAATTAATCATGTTTAGGAAAATTCCACTCTTAATAAAGGTGTCTATAAACAGCAGAGACACTGATATGATCACTGTAATGTTCTGTAGTCTTATCAGGGCTTTAAAAGCCGCACATCGCGTCTTAAAATACTAATTTTTTATCTTTTATTCCTGAAAAAACCCAGTCTGTTTACTGTAATACAGTTCTCTGTTTAAAATGAATAAAGAATGCACGCGAGCCAGTGGATCATCACAGTGGATCATCACAGTGGATCATCACAATGGACTGATTTTCATATTGAAATGTAGTTTTACATGGAATCTGTGCCAGGTGTAAACTCCTCATAGTTTAACAGATAAACAGTCAAAGCTAATTAAGATATTTAGATAGATCCTGATGGCAAGGCCTGGCTTTAAGGCCTTAGAACCAGTGTGTGTGTGTGTGTGTGTGTGTGTGTGTGTGTGTCTCCTAAATCAGCAACTTGGTTTTTATTTCAAAAAAAGGTCATTTTGAAAAATAGATAATAAACAATAAGCAATTTAACAAAATACCAAGGAACAGTGAAGCTTCAGGACGACTCATTACATCGTATAAGGAAATGTCAGTATGGATGATTCTCTCTGTCGTAGTTTCCTGAGGTGATTCCTCTGAACGTCGGCGGGACGTACTTCACCACACGCCTGTCCACGCTGCGCCGGTACGAGGACACCATGCTGGCCGCCATGTTCAGCGGACGCCATCACATTCCCCGAGACGCTGAGGGACGATACTTCATCGACCGAGACGGAGCTTATTTTGGGTGAGGATATATCACTGTGTTATAGTGAGACCTCCTGCATTTCTGTGCTGGTTATTACTTATTTATCACACACACACACACACACACACACACACACACACACACACACACATCACTGTGTATGTAATTATACACTCCTGAACCCATCAGCCTTTCTCTAATCCGTGTTTACTGCACTGTGCCAAACACAACAGTGTGTATCAGTGCTGTCATCATGAACGTGTGTGTGTGTGTGTGTGTGTGTGTGTGTGTTTTTCCTGAGTACAGTGACATCCTGAACTTCCTGCGTGAGGGTGAGCTTCCTCAGAGGGACCGGGTTCGGGCCGTACACCGAGAGGCTCAGTATTACTCCATCGGGCCGTTGTTAGAGAATCTGGAGGACAGACAGCCTCTGACCGGGGAGAAAGTCCGACAGGCGTTCCTCGACCTCCTGCCTTATTATAAAGGTCACACACACACACACACACACACACACACACACACACACACACACACACATCATTTTATATTATAACATGTATTTTATATTAACACTTTATTCCACATAGAAACAAGTCAGAAATCTGTCAGAAGTGCAGATGATAAACTTTATAAAAACTTTATCTCTGTTTCTTGTGTTTCACATCTGTTATTTAGTTTCTGAAGGGTTCACTGAACTGAACAAAATGAATGATTATTTATGTGTTTTGTTCTAATACAAAATACAGATCTATGCATTTTGGGCGGTGAAATGTGTTTTTGGTGCTAAAGTAATGACACCCTAATTTAGGAATAGATTAAGAGAGCAAAAACGATTGAAGCAGTTATTTTGGTATAATATATATATATATATATATATAACTAGATAGTAATATGATTATTATTATAATCTACGTAATCATAATATAATCTATTATGATTTGGTGTGTGTATATTATTGGATGGATATTGATGCGTTATGGACGCGGCTTCACACAGCTGTGAGATTTATTACTGTATAAACGACTAAAACAGAAATAAAGAAACATGAGTCTGCTCTGCTCTTTACTCTATACAACAGAGAATATCTATAAAATATGGAACATTTTTCCTTCACGCTATCAATCCTTCCACATCTTTGATTTTGAACTTTTTTTATTCCCTCTAAAATGAAAGGTCTTGGTCGTGTTTGTGTTTGTGTTTGTGTTTGTGTCCCTCAGAGAATCTGGAGCGCATCGTGGAGATCGCGAAGCTGCGAGCGATGCAGAGGAAGGCTCGCTTCGCCAAGCTGAAGATCTGCGTGTATAAGGAGGAGATGCCGATCACGCCGTACGAGCGTCCGCTCTTCAACTCGCTGCGCTTCGAGCGCTCCGAGAGCGAGGCCAAGCTGTTCGAGCACCACTGCGAGGTGGACGTGTCGTTCGGGCCGTGGGAGGCCGTGGCCGACGTGTACGACCTGCTGCACTGCATCGTGAGCGACCTGGCCGAGCGCGGCATCACCGTCGACCAGCAGTGCATCGGAGTGTGTGACAAACACCTCATCAACCACTACTACTGCAAGAGGCCCATCTACGAGTTCAAGATCACCTGGTGGTGAAGGAACGGCTTCTCCTTCTGGACAGAGAGTTTTACGACGGGGTCCGGTGTTCGGTTCCTTTAGGAGATTGGGTAGCGGGTCGCGTCCGTAACACTAAACCTAAACTATTTACACGTTTAAGATCATGCAGTGGTGCGGGACGGGTACTGAATCAGGTCCGGGTTCTTTTTGGAGCCTTCGGTTACTGTAGCAGGTCCGGGTTCCTCTGAGAGCTTGCATGAGGGCTAGCAGACCTGACGCTGACGCTAACACTAACGATAATCGCTAATCCATCTGAGCTTAAGATCACTTAGTGAACTACATTTATAGTTTTTAGAGCGAGCCCCGCTGCTTTGGGGAACTTGTGAGAAGGTTACAGTTCTAACTTTCATTGAAGAACTGAAGATCTTCTTCTGCAAAAACGTTCAGGAAGTCCGTCTGTGAGCTTAAAATCACTCAATGCTAAACATTTATACTTATTGGAACAGGCCCGGATCCTCTGAGATTAAGATTTAAGATCGCTTAATGATGAAGAGGGCTTGAGGTTCTTTTAGGAGAACATTCCAGATCAGGAACATTAAAGATCGTATCATCAACCACTTCCACTAGTGCACTGCTAATTCCCCTTGGTGGTGAAGGGCTGGTTATAGTTTTTGGAACAGGCCCGGGGCTTTAAGGACCTCACAAGGAAGGTTAGAGGTTCAGCTCACTTGTTGTTGTTATTGTTGTTGTTGTTCTGGTTCTGGTTCTGGTCGGGATCTTCTTCCTGAATGTTTGCTGCTTCTGTGGGAGATGGTCGTGGGAGTGTTGTGTTTAGTGTGTAAGAGCCGGTGTGTGTGTCGTGTCCCGGGTGAGTGTCGTTGTGTCTCACTGCAGTGTGTGGAACAGTGTTTGTGTGTTTGTGCGGAGGAATTCTCGACACGTTAACAGGATTCATGCTGCGTTCATTACGCTTTTCATCTCAACCCGTTGTCC
The DNA here is from genome assembly GCA_023630585.1 of Cranoglanis bouderius. NCBI lineage: Eukaryota > Metazoa > Chordata > Actinopteri > Siluriformes > Cranoglanididae > Cranoglanis > Cranoglanis bouderius. Next base: position 21,557,797 of record CM042550.1, on the reverse strand, counting down.
AGATATTTGGGCGAATGCAAGACCCCATGCAGGACTGTTTCCTTATCTCACTGTACGTGTTGTGAAGAATTCAGTCTTAAAAATAACCACAACTTCAGATAAGCTGCAGAGGTTTATTAATAATCGTGTAGTTTCTCTCACTCCGTATGCAGCAGGCGATCCTTTCTTCAGCTGTGCAAGTTGTAAGGTGTTTCCTCTCAGTCTGCCTGACATTTATTCAATAATAAACTGTAAGCTGTAGTGTGTGTGTGTGTGTGTGTGTGTGTGTGTGTGTGTGTGTGTGTGTGTGTCTGAAGCAACGCTGCACTTTACTGACTGTTAGTCTCCTTATTGTCATTGAGACAGGTTCCTCTTCCCTGTGTAGCGCTCAGCTCTGATATTTCAGGCTAAAGGATCAGCTCAGCTGTAGCCGGACGACCTCGATGTAACTAATCCATGTTTACTTTTGGTGTATATTTTTTATTTCTATGTGAGGGCTGTGAGGGCCGTGAATCTGCATGAGCTCTCAGGATAAACGGCGGTTTTTGTTGTCTGTGTAACTCGATGCAGTTTCCTCTGTAACTCTGCTGCACTCCGGTGTAAATGAACCAAACCTCATGTTTGTACTGCTTCATTGTGCTGATAATAAACTCTGTATATTTTGCCATTTCTACGAAGAACGAGTGAATCTGTTGCGGGGGGGAGGGGGAGGGGGGGAGGGGGAGAGACCTGATAAATCTGTACAGAGGCGTGAGAAGGGAGCGTTTACTTTCGCTAGCTCCAGGAGCAACTGTCATGTCATTTTGTACAGCTAGAGTATTTCTGGAGATTTGTGGTTTATCTCCAGTCTTTTTTTTTTTTTTTTGATTCCACAGTAAAACACACTGCGCTCACGTCATATGAGAAGAATTCCCACTTTCCCACTGGGAATTCCGGCAGTTCGTTTCAAGTGGGAATTATGGGTCTGGGGAACTTTCTGACAGCAACGATTTCTCTGACCGAACCGCCTACATAAAACATGCCATGTGTCCAAAACAAAAAGTGTTAACGTGTGATTCATTTTTATCTTTCATCTCGTAATGAATTCCAGCTGATACATTTCCCCTGTTTCAGGTTTAATAAATATTAGGAGGACGTTGTGTTTAACGTGCTGTATTTGACCTGACTTGACTTGACTGTACACAGCTATAAAAAAAACTACAGCTACACGTTTTATCTAGGAAACGAAACGTCCGAGTGTGAACGCTTTCGGGTTAGACTCGGAATAACGGGGAAGTTTTCACTTCCCTCCTCCGGAATTCTCCCACACGGTGTGAATGCAGCATTACTGTGTGTGTGTGTGTGTGTGTGTGTGTGTGTGTGTGTGTGTGTGTGTGTGTGTGTAACATTCAGTTTCAAAATGTTGCTTTTATACTGTACAAACATTCACAATAATCTTCAGTGACACACAGGATTAAATCTGCTTTGTGCTCGTGCTTTTCCTGATCAACCGTCCAGAATAAAGTTTAAAATCATAAAACAAGTTAAACATAAAAAAAATAGTGCATAAAAATCCAAGAATAACAAGATCAAATTTTCATAATATACATCTAAAGACGTAAAGTTATTTATTGTAGCAGGTATTTCATCAATGTTTAATTATGTACATTCTATGTTACTGTCTTTATGAGAGGTTTATGATTAACACACACACACACACACACACACACACACACACACACACACAAAACACTGGCTTTTTCATAATGATTTATTTTAAAGATGTATAAAGAAGAGTAGAGGAGCACATAACATTACAGAATATTCCAGATGTGTCCAGATACATCATTACACCACACAGACAAAGCCCTGATTCTTACACTCGATCGAAATATATGTTATTTATTATATATTTATTAAATACAACATAGTGCACTTGCACTTGTACTCGTGAAAGGCAAATTTATCCATTTCTTCACTACGGAGAGGATATAAACAGAAATATCAGCATCACAGTTTCAAAATAAAACAAGCAAAAAATAAATAAATGAGTACGTTTAAAAAGAAAGAGAATAAAATACACGCAAACGAATTAATTTAATATGACGTCATCATACCAGCCTGGCAGTAATTAGGGATAATTCAAATATACTGCTAAAGAAATTAAATTAGAGTTTAATCAAATGTTAGATGAAGTGTGAAAACTTGCTTCTGTGTATAAAACATTTTGAAAAGAAGGAAAAAAGAGGGGAAAAAATGAGCCGCGGACTGAAGAGCACTGTTAGTAAATTTGTGTAACAAAAATAAAATCCTAAATAATTTATACAAATTCCTTTTTATTGTGGTTTTAAGTTTGGCGTCAAAAAAGCACCTGCATATATTTAATATTATGTATTTTAGTTGTATTTTCGTGAAAAAATACCCTTTCTACAGAAGGTCAATGTGCGACTGATCCTCTCTGCTCTCTCCCGTTGTCGGCGTCGCACAGAGATGACGTCACTGTGTTGTTGCACCAGGCTGGGGACGTGTTGCTGTCGCTGATCAGGTCGGTTCACTTTTACCTCCTTTATAACGGAACACTGAACATTTTGTGGAAATGATTTGGCCGTTTGGATGTTTATGAATTAGACTCGTTGAGTGTTTGTCTGTTTTCGCTGCAGCTAGTGTGTGTGTGTGTGTGTGTGTGTGTGTGTGTGTGTGTGCGCGCGCTAACGCTAACTAGCTTCTTCACAAATAACGCGAATAGCAAATAGCTGCAGTTATATCCGCTTTATACACTCTTTATACACTCTTTATACACTCTTTATACACTCTTTATTCCACTGCACAGAGTTTATTTGAAAACATCCTGAGCTTGGAGTTTGTGTTTTGCATCGCTGACATTATTAAATGTGTATTCCAGGTCTTTCTCATGCCGCCTCTTATGACCTTGTTCTTAAATAAACTGAATGAGCAGCAGATTGAATGTTTTTCTATTTTGTTTATCCAGCATTTTATATTTTATTGCTTTTCCAGACAGATGAAGCTTCATGTGGATAAACTGAAGCAGAGTAAACACTAAAATACGCAAAAGCATCTCACTCTCAAAAGCAGTCAGTATTAATGAGCACTAAATTTGACTTGAGTGAATGAGCAGGTCTGCATTCCTAACCTGATGTTCATCTCCCAGAGTAGATGCTCTACAGACCCGGACAGACCAGGACAGACCAGGACAGACCCGAACAGACCAGGACAGACCAGGACAGACCCGGACAGACCAGGACAGAGACGGACAGACCAGGACAGACCAGGACAGACCAGGACAGACCCGGACAGACCCGGACAGAGACGGACAGACCCGGACAGACCCGGACAGACCCGGACAGACCAGGACAGACCCGGACAGACCCGGACAGAGACGGACAGAGAGAGTTTTGTCTGAAACGGAGGATTATTTGACTTTCAGTAAAGCTGTGTGAACTGAGATCTGCACCGTGACCAGTTCCCTCGTTCTCTACTTCTCTAATGACTTCACTTCCTCATTTCCATCCAGTGATCGTTTAATTAAAGCCGTTCTGCAGCTGTGGATCCTGCTCAGGGGTTTTTGTGCAGTTTCAGCAAATGTTTAGGGAAAAAGTTCAGGCTCGTGTGAATCTTTATTCTCTTTATTCTCTTTATTCTCTTTATTCTCTGCACAGAAACTGAAACTAGAACGCCCGTGAAGTTGAAAGAGAATGTTCTGGAAAGGTCTGTAACTTTTCAGGAACTCGGGTCAGGACAGGAACTCGGTGTTAGAGGTGCGTGGGTGTTTTTTTTTATTTTTGAATCTCTTTGCAGTTATTATGTTTGTTTGTTCTGACCTGCAGCGTTTCCTTCATATCTGACTGCCTGCTCCGGCCCACATGACAGTAAAAAATAAACACGCCCTGTTGAGGTCCTGTTCCCGGTGTACACCTCTACCCTGCACTCACATTGTTTATTCCTGTGTGTGTGTGTGTGTGCGTGTGTGTGTGTGTGTGTGCGTTGTAGACGTGATGAGTCAGCGCTCCGAGCGGCGAGGGATCCATGTGGACCAATCCGAGCTGCTGTGTAAGAAAGGGTGTGGTTACTATGGTAACGCGGCGTGGCAGGGGCTGTGCTCTAAGTGCTGGAGGGAGGAGTACCAGCGCGCACGACAGAAACAGATCCAGGAGGACTGGGAACTTGCTGAGAAGTGAGTGAGATGAAAGTTTTGAGACTAAAGAGATTAAAGAGTAAACCACACTGACGATCCTTATTAGCGATAACTTTATTTCGTTATCACTCGGAGCGATGGCGCCGTTTACGTGACTGCGTGAGAAGTCTTCGAGTAAAACTGAAATCTATCTCCAGAACTAATATTCCACATCATTTCCAGCTCTAATCCTCTGATCTCCCATGAGAAGCTGTGTCAGGAGGCTGTGTTATACGCAAACATTTGGTTTGGACTCCATTCGCTGCTGATACGCTTTGAAGTGCAGCTCGATGAGGAGTGTTTGTCGGACACGCCCTGTAGCTGTTAGAGTAGAACCTCAGGGATGTCGGAGTACCACTTCCTGTTAAAATTGATTCTAGGGAATTTGCCCGGAGTATTTGGATTTGTCGACGCAAAACTAATTTGCGTAAAATTTCGAGAATGAAAAGTCACTGTAATTCTCCATCGGTACGGTCTTCTTCCTGTCATCACACACACACACACACACACCCACACACACACACACACACACACACACACACACACACACACACACACACACACACACTGCAGGGTTTTCTACCTGGTCGTGTTTATCCTGTTAAACTCTGACCACAGTGTTATTTTTCTCCGTTTTAGGTTACAGAGGGAGGAGGACGCAGCGTACGCCAGCAGTCATGGCTCTCAGGCTCAGCCCTCTCTCACTCCCTTCTCCAAGTTCGAGGAGAAAAAGACCAACGAGAAAACGCGCAAAGTGACCACGGTGAAGAAGTTCTTCAGCCCGTCATCACGCAGCACCACGAAGAAAGGTACGAGAACTGGCACGCATTCGAGCAGCACGACTGAGGGAGGGGCCGGGAGTGATACGGACCTGTCCGTCTCTCTGTCCGTCTCTCTGTCCGTCTCTCTGTCCGTTTTTTGGTGTGTGTTTGCGTCATAGTTGTTGTCTGCTTGAGTTGTTTACTGAAGTTTAGAAGACAGATGAGTTAACGTTACTTTAGGAGATCTGCAGCACACAGGAGAGGGGCGTGTGCCGATAAAACACGCCAAAATAAAATACTTTATTGATTCTCAGCATCATCAGTAAATAAGTACAAATAAATAAAAAATAAATAAAAACAAATGAAAACCAATAAGTACGAACGCGTAACGGGGTTCTGTAAAGTAAAACAAAACATATAAAACGTTCACATCGTGATAATCGGTTTATCTTTTGTCACGGTTTCTAATTTCTTGTGATTTTAAAATGAAACTAATCACAACATGTTTAAAGATTTTCCGTTGATGTGAATAATTATTCTTTCTGTTTGGACCTTTAATGTCTTTTCATTCTTTTTAATAAAAGATACGAATGCAGGACACGATGCAATCCTAAAAATAGGCAAATCAAAATAAATGATAAGATACGATAAAGTCAATAAGTAAGAAAAAATAAGATAAAATAAAATCAATACACAAGGTGAAACAAATAAATAAAATAAAGTAATAAATAAGAAGTGAAGATTTAGGCAGAATAATGACTGAAAAATGCGGAATATGTAAATTAGAACACGCCCCTAAACTCACTGTGTGTGTGTGTGTGTGTGTGTGTGTGTGTGTGTGTGTGTGTGTGTGTGTGTGTGTGTGACGACTCCCCCAGAATGTTTCCTCACCCTGTGCCCCGCCCCCATTCACAGGTCACTTCCTCTTCTCATCATGCTGCCTGTTTAGAAATGATGTAATTAGAGTTTGATGAAGGTGTGAAATGACGCAGAAACTCTTCATCTTTTTTCTTTTCATCATCAGTTTTTCATTTCATCTGTTATTATTATTATTATTATTATTATTATTATTATTATTATTATTATTTCTCTCTGTTGATGTTTTTCTGAGTGATTATTTAGTTTGTTCATTTTTGTTTTGTTTTAATGTCCACATCACCTGCACTCTCTCTCTCTCTCTCTCTCTCTCTCTCTCTCTCTCTCTCTTATCTTTCTCTCTCTCTCTCTCCATCCTCCATATCCCATCTCTCTTTCTCTCTCTCTCTCTCTCTCTCTCTCTCTCTCTCTCTCTCTCCATCCTCCATATCCTCTCTCTCTCTCTCTCTCTCTCTCTCCATCCCCCATATCACGTCTCTCTCTCTCTCTCTCTCCATCCTCCATATCCCATCTCTCTCTCTCTCTCTCTCCTCTCTCTCTCTCTCCATCCTCCATATCCTCTCTCTCTATCTCTCTCTCCTCTCTCTCTCTCTCTCTCTCTCTCTCTCCATCCTCCATATCCTCTCTCTCTCTCTCTCTATCTCTCTCTCCCTCTCTCTCTCTCTCTCTCTCGCTCTCTCGCTCCATCCTCCATGTCCCATCTCTCTCTCTCTCTCTCTATCTCTCTCTCTCTCTCTCTCTCTCTCTCCATCCTCCATATCCCATCTCTCTTTCTCTCTCCATCCTCCATATCCTCTCTCTCTCTCTCTCTCTCTCTCTCCATCCTCCATATCCTTCTCTCTCTCTCTCTCCATCTCCATCCTCCATATCCTGTCTCTCTCTCTCTCCATCTCCATCCTCCATATCACGTCTCTCTTTCTCCATCTCCATCTCTCTATCTCTTCTCTCTCTCTCTCCATCCTCCATATCCCATCTCTCTCTCTCTCTCTCTCTCTCTCTCTCTCTCTCTCCATCCTCCATATCCCTCTCTCTCTCTCTCTCTCTCTCTCTCTCTCTCCATCCTCCATATCCTGTCTCTCTCTCTCTCTCTCTCCATCTCCATCCTCCATATCCCATCTCTCTTTCTCTCTCTCTCTCTCTCTCTCTCTCTCCATCCTCCATATCCTCTCTCTCTCTCTCTCTCTCTCTCTCCATCCTCCATATCACGTCTCTCTTTCTCTCTCTCTCTCTCCATCTCCATCCTCCATATCACGTCTCTCTCTCTCTCTCTCTCCATCCTCCATATCCTGTCTCTCTCTCTCTCTCTCTCTCCATCTCCATCCTCCATATCACGTCTCTCTTTCTCTCTCTCTCTCTCTATCTCTCTCTCTCTCTCTCTCTCTCTCTCTCTCCATCCTCCATATCCTCTCTCTCTCTCTCTCTCTCTCCATCCTCCATATCCTATCTCTCTCTCTCTCTCTCTCCCTCTCTCCATCCTCCATATCCTCTCTCTCTGTCTATCTCTCTCTCTCTCTCTCTCCATCTCCATCCTCCATATCACGTCTCTCTCTCTTTTTGCATTCCCTTCCTTTTATATGTTTCTCTCTCTCTTTCTCTCTGTACCTCCTCTCTTCCTATGCTCCTTTCTCCTTCTTTCTTTTCTTTTCTTTCCCCTCTCTCTTTCCTTCATTCACACTGCTTCTCCTCCCTTTGCCCCGCCCCCTTCGCTCACTCCGGGCGTGTCCTGGTGTCCCTCAGAGAAAGAGAGGAATGAAGAGAGGGAGAAAGAAAGAGAGAGGGAGAGAGAGAGAGGAGAGAAGGTGCAGGGCAGGAGGGAGAGTCACGGAGAGACGCTGCTGCGAGATCTGAAGGGTATTTTTACACACTCGTGGGAGATCGGCTCTCCGACCGAAGGTAACCGGAGAGGCCGTGGCCACGCCCCTTCACTTCAGACATCACTCCTGTGTGCTCTTTAATTAACACGACTAAACACGACTCTCTCGCTTTCCCAAAACCACCACGCACAGCAGGAACGTGATGTAAAGAGAGTAGAGGTGCAGCTGTCGAGTTCGGTGTACACGATTCCACTGCGATCCTCACAGTGATTTTGGGAAACCGAGGGGAAGTGACACGTCTCCTGACTTCCTGTGTGGAGTGTGAAGTGTGTAAATCTGGCTGGATTCAGAACTGTACTTCTTCCTTAAAGATCCATTGTGTGATGCACAGCAGCTAAAACTGTAGAGAAGCTATAAATACTGTAAAAAAGCAGGACGTTAATGAGAGAAACACAAACGTCTGGCATTAATGATGCCAAACAAAATGAAATGGTGAGAGTAGATGTAGATTGTGCTTTTTCACTTTTAGCTGCTCACCATCAGCCTGTTTACTCTCTCAGCTCTCTGTGTGTGTGTGTGTGTGTGTGTGTG